>BDJD01000244.1:64875-81098 GCA_002564525.1 Rosa multiflora
CTATGGCCGGCAATTGAACTTCCGGTTGTCGGCCTTTCCACAACTCCATCTCTCAGCCACGATTCCAAAACCAGATAACTCTGGTCAAAAAAACCCAACCGGATCCGGACACCCAACGATCAGAGCACCACCAAAGAACCCAATCTGAGCAGGATTGTATTCAGCGCCGATCCGGTACGACCTCGACTTGCACCGCCGCCAACCTGCCCCCCATCAACCATCGATGCTGCTCTGCATATCAAAAAACATTATCCACATATTTGCTTCAATCAAAAACTACCGATCGATCTTCTCCACACACAATCCCTCCTTGGAAGCTGATGGCACCCAAAGCCAAACCTGTCGACCTCGAGTGCCAACAGTTAGAACTGTGTGAAAAACCGCCGTCAAAGCTATGGTTCGTTCTTGCTCTCCCTCTAGGTTCATAAAACAATAAAGCCTTTGAAAACACATGACACATACATATTTTTCAAGAAAAAATGTATTGATACATATGATGTGTGTCAATATCATGTTTAATGTGTCATTATCTTCAGGAAAGAAACAAAAATCTTTTTTTTTTTTTTTTAAAGAAAGGGTGGTTCTAGTTGAACCTTCAAATTTGCTATTTGGATCTCCCACACTTAGTAAACCTCTAATTTACTTTTTAGAATATTTGAAAAGCTAAGTAGACCTCTTTATTTTTACAAAAACACCATTGAACATGAGATACAACAGTCTGTTTCTCTACTTTTTATCCATATCTTCAACCATGAGAAGAATAATGAATCAAAATCACATGATAATCGTTAAGGCATCCAAAACTGCAATTTACAATTATAGACACGAACTGTTCAGGTTGGACAGATTCGGTTCCTTCATTGATTTAATCGAGTTCGATACCTTAACGATCATCAATTTGGCTAAAAATTTGCATAAATGATCTATACATTAGGACCTAAAAACTGAACGGTTAAGATGTGAATATGTGATCCCAAAGTTGTTAAAATATGGAAATTCATTCCTTAGCTAAGGTAAGGACATCCTTAGCATAGCAAGCCTATATATATACAGGGCCCTTCTAGTGAGGGATCCCTTTTTTTTTATCTTTTCTAGAGATGGGACATTTGATCAACTTTTCGATCATATCTTTGCATCTCAACCGTTCAGTTTTTAGATCCTAATGTGTAGATCATTTTTGCAAATTTTCAGCCAAAATGATTATAGTTAAGGCATTCAAAATGGCGATTTAAGATTATAAGTATGAACGGTTCAAGTTTGATAGATTTGGTTCGTCCATTGATTTAATCTAGTTTGATACCTTAACGATCACCATTTTGGCTAAAAATTTGCAAAAATGATCTATACATTAGGACCTAAAAACTAAACATTTGAGATGACGGAATGTGATCAAAAAGTTGGTCTAATGCCCTATCCCTAGAAAATACCGTACATCTGGAAAAAAAAAAAAAAAAAACCCCTCCCCTTTCTCTTTTGCTCAATTTTAATCCCTCTGGATCTAGATTGAAGGATTAAGAGTTAGGGGGAGGTCCCTTCTCCTTCATCCCTTTCAGCGTCCTCAAAAATCTGCTGCTCTTGTCTCACCTTTGTGGTGTTCTTTTGCTCCCTTTGTGGTATTTTCTGGCTATGTCCAGTTCATTCCTAGCACTGTCCAGATCAGGAGAACATTGTTCCTCACCTCTTTTTTTCTTTCTTTCTCAATGCCAATCAATCCCACATCTTTCCATATCTTTGTTTACCCAACCCCAAAACAAGTCTTCTCATTTCACTCTCAACCTCCACGATAGCTACTGTGGCTGCAATGTTAAAGTGCAAGGCACTTACCTAAGGGAGTATGGGTGCTCACGCATGGGTTCGTCACCCCCCATTCTCCATGGTTCTGGTTCTCGGCTCTGGTTCTTGGTCCTCTTTCGGCAGCCACGACTCTTTCTTAGTTTGGGTCTTGATGGTGGAGTATAAGGTTGTTTAGAGGGATCTTCTTCCTTGGGTTGTTGGTTTTCATATGTTTTGTGTTCTGGGTTTTCATATGTTTTGTTTTCTGGGTTTTGATTGGCATCAATTATTCAACATGGAACTGCTTGGTGTACTGCTTCCGGCAACACATCGGCCATTCTACATGGTCGGCGGCGTTAGGTGGTCTGCAGTAGCTAGGTTTTCTGTTTTGGATTGGGCTTGTTCTTTGGGCCTATGAATTAGTTTTTTTACAAGGGTTAATTTCCTTATGCTGGCTTTTCTGAGCCCAGTTGAAAATTAAGTTTCCTTTTCCTAATTGTCTGTTTGGGCTTGTCCATCAGACTTACTAGTTGGTTTGATTTTCAGCCTTTTAGCCTAGCTTTGGGGCAGATTAATTGATCCCATTACCAAAAAAAGAAAAAGGGCAATGATATAGGGCCTCAATGAGGCCTAAGATTTATGGCCTCAAATCCTAGGTGTCATGCCATGTAAGCAAATACTAATTTTATTTTCAATTTCACATAATATATCTTGCCACATCATACTATTGCAACACCAACTTTACCCTTTTATATTTCCTTTTAGATGTTAGGGGTGAATCAATTACATTAATGAATTTAATTAGGTGACAAAAAAAAATCTGCTATTAATTATGTATTATAATTTAAGAGATATGCCTACAAATTCTTTAACCAATATTTTCTTCATTTATTTAAATTCTTTCCTATAATTTTTCTTTCCAAATAGCATAAATATATTGAATTAGGTGTCAAGAAATAGGCAATAACTTTATTGATTAATTTCATCCAAAAAAATAGCATTAATAAATTGAATTTGGAAAATACATATGTCTAAATTAAGTGGTAAGAAAAAAAATTTCATGTTAGTAGCATTCATTAATTATTATCTACAATCTAAATATAAGGAAAATAAACAAACAGAAAATAAAAAACTAAAATATAACGTTTAAACCATAGCTACATAAAGAGAAAAGAATGAACATAAGAACATATATAATGATATAACTATGTATTTTTCACATTATATTTTCAAAATTTACATAAACACAACAAAGGTTGAACTCATATACATGTGTTATACAAATCTATTGATCAAATGTATGTGCAAATCTATTGATTGAATTATATGAAATTTTTTCTATTCTTGACATTGTTATTTAAATCTAAGCATGAGTGTAATGTAAAGAAAAAAAAAAGACAAAATAATTTTTTCTTTTAGAAAAAAAAAATAAAAATAACTTAGAGTCATTAGATTTTGGAAGGCTAAAATGATATTTTTCTCAAGAATTACATGGCATGATTTGACAAATAAGTGATGTGTGTAGGTGACATGGCATGACCCCTAATATTGAGGCCATAAATCTTAGGCCTCATTGAGGCCACAAATCATTTCCAAAGAAAAATATAAAAATTTAGAGGTCCAACTAGAATCACCATTATAGAAATCTTATAATTTCTCTCCTATAGCTTATATCCACATTACACATGTAGTTATCTTCACAAAAATTATTCTTGGTTAAAACTTTCGACTAACCTTCATCCGCCATTTGTTCTTATCTTCAACTTTTATTGCTACTTATGCTTCATCATTTACGCAGAGTCCTCATTTTACGATCTCCGTTGCTTTCAAAACCTCACTTTCCAATCAACCACTTTGCCACATTACTCGTCATTCCAATGAAAGATTTGAGCAAATGGTTGTTGCAGAGGGGCAATAAAAGAAAATTTAGAAGACCTTGAGCAGATTCTAGCAACAAACTGTCAAGTTGCCATGCACAATCGATAATGGCATAGTACATTTCTTCCGATCCACCTCAAGAATGCAGTTCACCATTAAGTGGTGCCCCAAATGTAAAAAGAAATGGGGAATCGCAGAACTGGTGTATAAATATCATATGAGTCAAACAGAATCAATGCAAAAAGAGTCATAATATGGTCATTGCAGAAGATGTTTGAGCTCATCTAGTGTCAACATATCTGATCCATGGCCCAATAAATGTTGTCTTTCTGGCTAGAATAAACTCAATAAAGGGTCTTCTTCTCACGTAATGCTGTCCCAACATGTAGATTCGATGCTTATATTACATCTTGTTCCAGAAACACTAGAAGTTATAACATTAACAGACTCAAAAAAATGTCGTAAGTAACTGCACATTGTCATCTTAGTCACTTGTCAATCCCAAATTCCCTTTCAAACAAACTGACTTCTTTTTCATGTCGTCATATTTACTCTATATGACAACAAAAATGTAGTGGACTTCATTATAAATCACAACCCAGACCAGAGTCTATAGCACTCTTTACCACTCCTTTACTAGCTGGTACTCTCTCACTCTCTCTCTCTCTCTCTCCCCACAACTCTTAAAACCATTACAAATGCTCCCTTTATCTTAGCACAATCTTCTTCTTTCCTATCACTCAATCCCTCAATCAATCAATCTCTTGGTTTCGGCAGAAAGCACATGCTTAGGATCTTGAGAAAGCCCAAGTTCTCAAATTCAAGCCGGTTGCAATAGGTTCAATCTTTAGGGCTACTGCCTTTATAAGCATCGAACTTATTGCAACTAGCTTTGATTTTTGAGTTTGATCACATAAGTTAAGGGTAAGTAGGGCGTTCGGTAGGTTAAAAAAAATGGTTAATTTCAACAACGTTGCATTCAAAGTTTCCGGCCAATGTAGATTGAATTCTAGACCTTACAAGGCCATGACCAATAAAATCCAAACTTCAATCCAATCGGACCAAATAACAATTATTGTTGTACTGATCGAGTTCTTAGAGTATTTTCAACGATGTTAATTATTTTTTAGTTAAATTTTAGCTAAAATATATAAAAAGTCATTTTAGTCGGTTAATTTTAAAATATGTATTCATAAGTTTTATTTACTTTAGTTAGTTCTGAATTTATATATATATTTTTTAAATAAATAAAATAGTTTAAATATATGTATAAGTTAGACAAAATAACTTTAAAAATTATTTAAAATAACAAAAAATAATATAAGAGTTTTATCTCGCTTTCTATATTTATGAGCCAAATAAATAAAAGTTAAAATGAGAAGAAAAAAAGGGAAAATGATCATTTACCCGATTTTAGGCTAAAAATTGCCCACGTGCTCCACCAACTGTTTTTTAACCCTATTTACCCAAAACACTCTAAATGATTATTTACCCTTTACCCAATTAATTCTTTTTTATTTTTTTTAAGACTTTTTTGCCCTCTCCTTCTTTTTCACTTAGAGGGAGAAGTCATCCTCCACCTTGTCGGCCTCCGGTGACCAGTGGCAGGGCGCCGGCGACCGGTGACCGGAATCCTGTGACCGTGACCGGAATCCAGCGACCGGTCCCTAATAATATCCAGTAACCATATTATTGCCCCCCAGTAATCATATTATTGCCCCCCAGTAATGTTATTATTGCCCCCAATACTCATATTATTGCCTCCCAAAAATCATATTGTTGCCTCCAATAATCATATTATTTCCGTTCAGTGAATTGTATAAACTCCCAAAACCAAAATGAATACATTACAGACACAACTGATCATATTATTGCCCCCCAGTAATCATATTATTGCCCCCCAATACACATATTATTGCCTCATAGTAATCATATTATTGCCCTCAAGTGAACCAAAATGAATACACTAAAAACACAATTGATCCATTTATATGTTCAATTGTACACGTTAACTTTTTTTTCCTTCACCATTCTCGGAGTTCACACTATAAAAAAAAATGATCTGGGCACCCAAAAATTGCTCTGGGCACCAGATCAGAATGACTGGGGACGAAGAACTAGATATCGGACCGGCAGATCTTGAACTCGATATCGGACAGGCAGGTCTTCAAGCTTTGGGCCGACGAGCTCGTCTCCCGCGGCTTCTTCCTCCACCGCACCACCGCCGACCTCAACCTCAACCACCTTGAGTCTTCGTCGCCGTCGAGTTCCCCAAGGAAGACCCGGCCAAGATTCGGATCGAGAAACAGATCCGAGTTGTCCCAAAATCCGCCGGAAAGTTTTCGTCACCGTCATTGGCTTGCCGGGCGACGACTTCTACAGTGAAGTCTTCACCGCCCTGGATCGGATTCTTGTGCTCCGACGCTCCAACGAGGAGGAGGAGGTGAGAGAGAGTCTGAGATAGAGTCTGGTAGGAGGAGAGAGAGAATTTTGTAGTTTAATAATTTGATTGGGGGTGAAAATGTCATTTGCGTTTAAATTGGGTAAATGGAGTCAAAAAACTCTTAGTGGAGCAAGTAGGCATTTTTTAGGTTAAAATTAGGTAAGTGGTCACGGCCCGAAAAAAAAAATATGCTCTTTAAAATAATTAAGAAGCCAAAATAAAAGTTTGATAAAGATGCCCTAAATTTACTTAGTTTTAAAAATTAAAATAAATATTCAATGAATATGCACCGAATTATTACATAATTTTTTATAACATTTAGCTGAAGTTTTAAAATTCTCTAATACCATTGGACCAAAATAACCTAAAGTCCTAAACAACAAGTTTGGGATTCGAAAATTTGATGAAGACCAACTAGTTCCACCGAGTTGAGTGAGTTTTGAATGGTCTTACGTTCTAGTGCCAATCATATCATTGTAATTATTTTAATCACAAAGTCAAAAATATGATCAAACAATGAAAGAAAATTAAGTCGACGATATAATTTGGACCTTCCATCATGAATTATACGTAAACTGGCCCCCTAAAGTTGTCAGGTCACAGTGGGTGGAGGTTCTGCACCGCATTGAAGTCCAAGTTCTTGATCTCTCCTTTCTAGTCTAAAGTGGCCAGAATATAGCATAAGAATAACAGGAAAACTCATATTTTGGGAAAGGAAAAGAAGGTCTAATTTAATTGAAAGAAATGTTTAGAGATGTCTGCTCCGTCCAATGGCTTTGTGAATTTGTGTTATAGGCCTTTTCGGGTAGAATAAAGACCTTCCCCTCTCAACTTTCTCAGTGTGTATAATGACCATTTAGGTTAGAATAGGGTTGCAACAACTAGTATAGGATGTGATGCTTTCATTTGCTAGTATTTTTGACGCAAATTCTGACTTTTTTTTTGTTTGTATATTGAAGAATAAATCTTGTTTTCTGATAATAGATTTTGAAATGCCACAAGCTAGTCTGCACTGATATTATTTTCTATTGTTTGGTCTAAAATAAATATGGGCCTATATTCTAGTGATTATTCTTAGTAGTTCTATGATTATTAGACAACGTTATTCCTTAAACTCAAAAGCAAGAAATTGTGTTATTGAGAGCGTAATGAAGTTTCTTTTAAGACATTTTGTTGGACGCACTGTTTCTATCCTAAATAAGAGCAAAATGGATAAAGTTGGGGGCACCGTGGCTCAAAGAGAAACACATTGATACAGTGTCGAACTCTATTTCTGTTTCAAACGTATATTGACACAAGTCACACAACCAAAGCTCATTATCTTTATGATTAGTTAAATTATTAATACAATAAGACAATGATTGTGAAAATTTTGTATTGCATTCTTTACAGTTTTGTTGATGCAGAACATAGAAAAAGGTAGTGGACGATTAAACTCCTCGCCAATGAAATAGAATATTTTCCTAAAATTGACGAAGTGGTGTTAGCTTAGTGGTTAGAGAACCCACTACCTAAGATCAAGGTTCTGGGTTCGAGTCACTATGGGAGTAGGAGTGAAATCATTTAATCATTTTTATTAAAAAGAAAAAAGAAAAGAATCTTTTCCTAAAATTAACAAAACCCCAGCTCTGCATTTGAATTCTAGTATGTTTCATGTCTCTCAAATACAATTTCATTGTTCTCATCTTTTTCGAGAAGGAAGTCAAGTTATAGATGCTCTGGCAAATGTCAGTTTAAATTCTTCAAGTTTGGGTTATTGGGATTCAGTCCCCTATTTTTTTATGAACCTTTTATCATCAAGATCAACTTGGCTTGCCTTATTCCGAAGCTCCTTATTGTTTTTTATTTGCTGACAGTACAAAAAAAAAAAGATTGTATTAAAGTTTCGATAAGTTAATAACATGGTAATTGCCCCTGCCAGTACCCGAAGTGATTATAAGAGTAGGAATGCTGTGACTAGAATGGACCACACAAATAGGAATTGCTTTTCCAACTTTGCTATTATAAATTCTGTATGTAGGACCTTTCAAAAAAAAAATTCTGTATGTAGGTCGTCATTTGTTTTTTATTTGGTGACACTTTGTTTAGGGATCCCCAAAAAAAAAACACCACCAAAGCTCCTTATTGTAGTGACACTCTCTCTTTCTAATAAATGGAGGTCTGCTCCTTTTGATTCAAAAAAAAAAAAAAAAAAAAAAAGAGCTCATGCATGCGCCAATCCAAGATGGGTTGCTAATTAGTGCCCCAACCTCCTTTTTCTCCTACAACAATAAGTACTTTAGTTCCAAGTAGATCCTAGTCATTGTTCGATCATTAAGATTTTAAAGCGTAATTAAATCCCTAACCTTTTTAGTAACACACAATGTCGTCATTTGGCTTCATTAACCACACACTTGGCTATCCCACTTCACCTTTCTAACAATGGAATTCAATTCCATGTCGCCATTTTTACACAAAACCCTTTGCTTTTCCAAACCCTCCTACTCATATATGAATAATTTCCACTCATATATACGTAGTAAGCAATAGACCATTTCATCAAACACCTTCTTTACTGAAAGCCATGAGAAAGCTTACTCTATCTTCCACTCTTCTTCTTCTTTGGCTGTTCGTCCCCATCTTGGTTTCTGCAGAATGTACTAGTAGTGATGAATCCCAAGGCCGCGACAAGGGGGAGGCTCTCAAGTTCAAGCTAGTTGCAATAAGTTCAATCCTCACAGCCAGTGCTATTGGTGTCTCTCTCCCAATGTTGGGCAAGAAAATCCCAACTTTGCGTCCTGAAAATGATATTTTCTTCATGATCAAAGCCTTTGCAGCCGGTGTGATACTAGCCACCGGGTTCATCCATGTCTTGCCGGATGCATTTGAAAGCTTAACAAGCCCCTGCCTCAGCCAAAGGCCATGGGGGGATTTCCCGTTCACCGGCTTCATTGCAATGCTTTCGGCTATAGGGACGATGATGATCGACACCTTTGCTACTAGCTATTATAGAAGATCACATTTCAATAAAGCACTGCCAGTGAAAGATGACCAAGAAATGAATGGCGTGCATGATGGTCATGTTCATGTTCATACTCATGCCACACATGGCCACGCCCATGGATCGGACGCGATAGTCTTGGAGGATTCATCGTCTTCTTTCGAGCTCGTCAGGCGTCGAATAATATCACAGGTAGAATTGCTTAGCAATTTAGTTGGCTATATTCAATATTTTGGAGGCATATTTTGTTGGGTAGGCTCAATCTGTTCTTTCCTGTTTCCTCTGTTTCTATTAGTATTTATTTGATTCAAGAAACAGAAGCCTACTGACTCCATGAAAAAGGATTCCAGAACTTCTCCTCTATTCTCTTTGGTTTTCATGTTTTATATGATGATGACCAATCTTCATTGGTTATGAACTAAATTCCATTCATTTCTCATATTGTTTATGTGTGCTAATTTCATTTTCTTGGTCTTTTTGTAGGTCCTGGAGCTTGGGATTGTGGTTCATTCTGTAATCATTGGAGTATCTTTAGGTGCCTCTCAGAGTCCCAAGACAATCAAGCCTCTAGTTGCAGCGCTGACATTCCATCAATTTTTTGAAGGCATGGGCCTTGGCGGTTGCATCTGTCAGGTATTTTCGATCTCATCCGAAGATGATTTATCCAATAATTATCCTATCATTTTAAACATATCATCATCCTTCATATGTGATATGCAAGATTATGATGCAAGAAATCTTTTCTATGCTTACCAACAGTAAGTGTTCTTAGTTCTTACCAATATGCACATAGAAATTTTTAGTGCTCAAAAGTGCAGAGACCTTATAGGCTCAACATATTTTGGCCAATATTCGTGCGTCTTGCATATGTTTGTAGGGTCCAATTGTATTGCATGGTATTGTACCCACCTCACTACAGTCTACAGAGTCTCACATCAGTGATCAGTGCACCATTTGTTGAAAGTCAAAACATTAGTCTCAATGCAATGGATGTCGTTTCATTCAGTCTGATCCTATGTTTGTATTGCTTAGGTTATTATTGCGTTTATGTCCACAGTTACGTTGTTAAATGCTCAATTTTAATTGTTCGTGCAGGCTAACTTCAAGTCGAAGGCCATTGCAACTATGGTACTTTTCTTCTCCCTCACCACCCCAATTGGAATAGCTGTTGGAATGGGGGTGTCAAGTTTTTACAAGGAGAATAGCAGTGCTGCTCTGATTGTGGAAGGAGCATTCAACTCTGCTTCAGCTGGGATCCTAATCTACATGGCTCTGGTTGACCTTCTAGCAGCTGACTTTATGAATCCTAGAATGCAGAGTAACCTTAGGATCCAGCTTGGGGCTAATCTTTCACTTGTTTTAGGGTCAGGATGTATGTCTCTCTTGGCCAAATGGGCATGAATGCTTAAATGCAATTAGGACTAGATGCCTAGATGGATGGTACATGGATTGAAGGGAATATGTCCCCTCTTAGGCTTCTATATGAATTCTCATTTTGAAATCTTGTGGGGAACTTGGCATTTGCCCATTATGTCACTGAATCAACCCAATGCTTTCACTCGTGTCAAAGTTTAAAGACTTAAAGGCATATAACAGCTATTTTAATTCAATAACATAGGAAAATATATAGCTTAATCTAGTTGAAAATGATACAGTTGCACATGTTTAGGGAGAAAAGGTTTTAAAATAGGATTCTCCACACTCACAATATATCCCATATTTATATAAGCACCGAAATTATAATTTAATAAAAATGTGAAGAATGTGCGTTCACATCTCATTAAAATACTCCCAACCGACAATTTATGAGGTCATCATCCAATTATGTCAATATCATTTGTAAAGTAATATTTTTGAAGATTTTATAACTATAAAGTATAAATTCTATAGATCGTCACATATCACTTCAAATTTCAATACTCCTACGTTTTGTTTTGTGTCAACATAAATCCACTCATAACTTCTAAAATGAATTGTTAGCAAATTCCTTACGATGGACATACCTAACAAATTTTCAGGATGTTTTAGCTTCCTTCAATATCTTATTGAATTTACAAATTATTCTTTTTTCATAAATTTTTTACTTATGGCCACTAGAAAATAGTCACATATGGCGAACTATATGTATTCAAAATCACACAGTATATATTATTCAAAAATAAATAAATCACACAGTATATATAAAAACGTAGCAGAGTTAATATGTCACACTAGTCTGTGACAAGAAAGATGGGATTGGTTGGGTTAAGATTAACTCGGATGGTGCTTGGAAGCATGAGAAGGGTGTTGGAGGTTTTGATGCTATTTTTCATGACTTCAAAGATTGTGTTCTTGGTGCTTTTGCTTTCAACACTGACATTCCTAGTTCTATAGCAGTGGAGGTTAATTATGGCAGTTATAACGACTATTGAACTTACTTGGGTAAATTATTGGAAACACATTTGGTTAGATGTTGACTCGTCACTTGTGCTAGACTACCTATGTTCTTCTTTGCTTATACATTGGCAACTTTGTGTTCGTTGGCTTAATTGTTTAAGTTGCATCTTGAATATGAAATTTCGGTCTTCTCATATTTTTCGAAAAAAAATAAAATAACATATGCTTTGACTAATTACGGTACATTATTAACTTAACTAATTTGGTGGGATGTGCCTCCTCTTGTTTTATTATATTGTAATAGTGATCTTTTGAGGAAGACTCACTTTCGATTTTTTCTAGTTTGGTCACCCTCACTTGTTATTCTCTAAAAAAAGTCAATCTAGTGTAAGTGTTAGGGAGGTTTTTTACTTTTTTTGGATAATGAAAGTCATTCATTAAGGGACAAGGCCCAAGGAGCCCAGGAATAACTGAGGCCCATAGCTTACAATGAAAGGGAGAATAACTCGTCCACTCCGGACATAGAAACAGGAAAGAAACCCAGAAAGACTAATCCCATCGCTCCATTGGAAGAGGGCAAGGTAATCCATCATTCCTTAACACACCAGTCAAAGATGGTGGTGGCTGGTTGAAGATCCTAGAAGGAGCCCAAAGGGGGGGGTGAATAGGCTCACAGCCAATTTTTTTCGTTCAAAAACCTTTCTCAGGGATTGCAACAGGGTGATCAATCCTGAGAACTGGTAATGAACAGATTGTATTGTAAATTCAACAAACCAACTAAAGCAATAAAGAACACATGTTTTGTTGACGCAGTAAAACCCTATCAAGGGAAAACATCTGCGTGGCCCTTACTCTTGAAAGACCAAAACCAAGTCACTAATGAAACAGATTACAAGTTTACAACACTTGGATTGCACTGACGCGGCAATCCTTCTAGACTCACTCACTAGACTGTTGTAATCACTCCTTGCTAATTGTTTACACAAGTGAACAACTCAGAAATCTCAACTATGACACAAGCTATGAACGCAGCAAGTTCGACTTGGAGATTTCACCTTTGAAGCTTACAATTCCCAACTGAACTCATGGGATGCAAGAGATGAATATGCATGAATGGTTTTGTGTTTTTCAAATTGTTTTCAACATGGAACAAGACATTTTGAAAAATAGAAAACCAAAGAGATAAACTCTTGATAGACAAAGGGACTAAAACAAAAAAGTATTTTCAATCCCCGAATAGGAATAGAGAACCAATATATATAGAGGAGGAAGAGAAAGAACAAATCACTCAAAGAACCCTTGAACTCAATTTGAGAACGAAAACCCATACCCATAATTTCAGATTGCCCATGTAAACCCATGCTCCTAATTTCAATTGGGAAACCAATTCAAGAACCCAAAACACTCAAGCTCCATAATCAAAACTCACATAGGAAGGGAACCCATGAAAAATCATTGACTTTTTGAAAGAGATGCCATGTATGAGCTTACTTGAGCCATGAAGAAGAGGGGTCTTCTTTTGATCTTCAAGTTTGAAGCTTGATCTTGGACAAGATAGCAAGATGAGATGGGATTGGGAACCACGACAACAAGGCAGCAAACTGAGATGAGCTTGCAAGTTGCAATTGAACTTTTCTTCAAACTTGGTCTTGGTGTTTGACAGCAAGGCAGCCCCAAAGAGAGACAATTGCAATTAAACAATTATGCTGAGATGGGGAAGCCGACAGCAAATTAATCTTATCTTCCAATCTTCACGTGGGTCTTTGACAGTAAGACAACCACAAGTGCAGCAATGGTAATTAAACAAATCAATTATGGTCTTGGGCTGCAAACAAGGGCTTCTAACTCTTGGGCTTAGTGGGTAGAGTGTTTTGTTAAAGTAAGGAATGCCAATACATGTTATACTAACACTGGTTAGCCCATCGCAGAGGACCCACCTAATGGCAAGCGAAGCTGCATTGTGAGCAGCTCCATTCGCTTCACGGGGAACCCAGTCCCAAGAGGAACAATCAAAGAAGGTGCAGCGCCTCCTTATCTGAGAGCAAAGCTTCGGATTCAGCTATTGCCGCCGAAGAGCAAGTAGCTGGGACAGCAGAGCTACCAAGGGAGGATCCCAAATGGTCTCTAATGATGACTCCCAGTCCAGCCGAATTCGGGGCTACCCAAGCTGCATCACAGTTAACCTTTGTAAAATTGCTCCTCTGTTTCACTCCTCTTGCAGGGGGAAAAAAAAAGATGGGATTGATCGGTAGTTGGTTGACTTGACCTGGTTCATACAAACATCGAAGTATCGAACCCACCAATTTGAGGTTCGATGGTTGACTTTGCTCTTTCTCAAGTTGACAATCTCAACGTTCTCTGGGACTTGCTCCAAAGGCCCTTTTTCATTCCAAACAAAAACTAACCATTTTCTCTATCACCTTGATAACACTTTCTCAGTTTGTCAGTTCTCAGAGTCGCAATACCATATTCTAGTCGCCGAGTCCATTAACCTGGTGAGTTTCTCGATCACTCTCTCACTTTGTTTCTGTTAGCGTTTTATGAGTTGGGATTGGATTGTATATATGCTTCCTGTTATCTGCTGAATCTGTTGAAATACGAGTTTGTGAAATTTGTCCAAGTCTGCTGAGGAATTGGTGATGAATATTACTAATATCAAACTAATGACTTAGTTCTGTGCCGTATGTGCACCTCTTAATAATCAAACTAATTACTACATCTGCAATCCGTACACCATGCAATGGGTGGCTCTGCCTCCCCCACCTACTCAGTTTCCGGTTACAGCAAAAGTAGTGGGAATCATCTGTGATACTCCATATTATAACTACTATAAGGAAGACGAAGGGAAGAGGCAGATCATACAGCTTAATGCTGACTACAAGTGCAAAGTTATCAGACTTCTTAGCTCTTATGAGTATCCTAAGAACTACAGGTGCAAGGTGGAGATCTTCTCTTCCGAGACCGGTGAATGGAGCGAGACAGTTATAATTTCCCCTAAACCTTGTTATCATATCTATAGCAGTATTGCTCACAATGGAGTGTTGTATCACTTGTGTCAATCAACTGATTCTAGGACCTGTCTTGCTGGGTTGGATCCTTTCATGATAATGAACAAAATCACGAACAGTACTCCTGGCAATGGTGTTGATCATTATAAATGTTGTTATGTAGAAATGGATACAATTGTGGTAGGCGGCTTCAGTAGAGATTACTGTGTTGTCAGTGAACGGTCTCTGCGGATTTCCTACTCTGACTGGGATACATTCAGTGTATATGTTTGGGACTTAAAAGAAGAAGAAGAAGGTCATGCTGAGGTGGTCATAGAAGGAACTGGAAAACTGTGTTGGAAACACACGGGGGTATATTCACTAGACCGAGATATAGCTCCAGATGAATCATCAGTATCAGTGTTTGAGCTGATAGCTATCGATCCAAATAATGATGATATATTGTATCTAAATATTAATGGAGACCTTGTGATGAGCAATATTCAAACAAGAAAGTGGTCAGTGCTAGTTAGAGAGAGTCAAATCATCGATTCTCACTTCTTCCAGTTGCAGCTTCCACTGTGGCCAACACCAATTCCTAAACTACCGCAGCATGCCAAAGTTGGAGGAACTAGCAGCTAGCTAACTAGCGTAAATATTACAACAATTGAAGTACTATATATCTAATTAAACTTCGTATTATCAAAATTATATGGATGATGATAGATGTTGATCAACAGTGATTGTATTTGCTGGTGATTTAAGAGTTTCTTATTGTTGTTTATTGTGTATGTGAGGAGCACTTCCAAGTTTGAATTATTATATATGCAATCACCGGATATTTATTCATGTGCTCAATTTATTTACTTCGTTATGATTCATGAGCTTTAATTCATATCGAGATCCAAAACAAATATTTTTTGTTCCTCCAAATATTACAGAATTTACTCGATCTCCTCGGTTCATAACACTTCATTGGCACCACGTCAAAAATGTGGAGAAAAATTAGAAAGTTGTTTTAGGAAATCAGAAACTGAGAGAAATTTGCTGTGTATTCTCATTGATAATAGAGACCTCTTTATATAGAGGATTACAATGCATAGAGTTAGAATCGTACAAGGAAAGAGAATCTCTAGATTCTTCTAATTGAACTCTATTACCACTAGGTCAAGTAACTTAGAGTTTGGATTAAACACAAATAGAGATATCCTTAAACACTCTCCCTTATGTTGTCCAAACGCGGTGCTTCTGTCGTTGCCTCATTAAAAACATTGCCAAGTAACAAAAACCCAGTGGGACAAAAATAACCTCGGTCGAAGGGGAAAAAGAGCACAACACACCCTTCACGATTCGAGACGAACATGTAGACATCTCCCCCTGATATCTGTGCCTCCCCCTGATGACTACGATCAGGGGAGTTCAGATAATTTCCGCAAGCCAATTCTTGCCACATGTTTCTCAAACGTGGATTTGGGCAATGACTTAGTAAACAAGTCTGCCGCATTGTCCTCAGATCTAACCTGGTTTACTTTGATCTTGAGGTACTTCTGTTGTTGCTGATTGTAGAAGAATTTGGGCTATATATGCTTGGTGTTGTCGCCTTTGATGTAGCCTTGCTTCATTTGTTCAATGCAAGCAGCATTATCCTCATAAATGCTCATTGGCTCATATGTGGTAGACTTCAAACCACAATTGTTTCGAACATGCGTAACTATGGATCGAAGCCATATACATTCATGAACTGCTTCGTGAAGAGCAATAATCTCTGCATGATTCGAAGAGGTAG
>BDJD01000244.1:93585-111210 GCA_002564525.1 Rosa multiflora
CTTGGAATTTCAGAGCTAGTGGGATTCCAGGAAAGAATCTATTATACAATTGGGTTTTCTGGTTGTTTTGAAACGGGAATGTGTTATAATCACTAATGAGAGAGCACCCTGAAACTTCAGGAAGATAATCTGTTGCTAAAGGAATATCTATATTTTATGCTATTATATTTGCTCCCCTGGTTCTGCGTATCTGCAAGAGAACCTTTATGCACAAGGGGGATTATATTATGTGCTTGATGTCACTGTGATGATAAACTGTGTAATAGTGCTTGAAATAAATCTTTTATACGTTATGTTTTTTTTTTTTCTGGAAGATATCGCAATGGCTCAGTTTCAAAGCACCAGAATGAAAAAAAGACATGAACTGTAAATTAATGAGGAAAATGCATTCTTTTGTAGGGTAGCTAATTGTTATATAGTCAATTTCCAGTAATAGGGGTAGCCCACTCTACAGTTTGCTGTCAGACTGTTTGTGTTTAAACCATTTGCAGTGAATCTTTTTCAGTAGTCTATTGTAGATGATTGGAGATTGTTAAAGCATATATAACTCTTTGCCTCAAAATCTTACCATTGATTTTGATCTTTTTGTTTCTTTGATTTCACTCTACTGATACTCTTTCTGGGAAAAACTGTATTTTACAGGGTTCCCAATGCAAAGGCTGGGAGGGAATCGACAGATATTGAAATATATGGGATGCAAGGAATCCCACCTGACGTCTTAGCTGCACATTATGGAGAGGAAGGTAAAGGATCTTTACAAGTGGTTTTTCTTGACTTTGAAATCTCTTTGCATGTGTTTTCATGGAGTTAAAGTCCAATTATACCAAACAAAGTTCATAGACCCTGTAAATTTGTTTGGTTCATTTGCTTGTTTACTTTTTGGAATATATTCTGAAAAATCACGGTAACTTGCAGAAGACGACACCCCGTCAAAAATGGCTAAAGTGGAAATCCCATCAAATCAGCTTGTTAGCAGTGTGGTGCCAGGTTCATTGGGGACATATCCTCCCCAACCACCTGTTGGAATGCGGCCAATGTATGTTTTTACTTTCTGTGAGGTTTTATTGCTTTATATATCTTAATGTTTGGCAAAACCGCAAAAGTAGGTCAGCAATTATTTCCATCTGGAGTAGAATACATGATTATCATATTATAGATTTATAAACAACTTATCTACATGCTTATGTTCTTTGTTTGCATCAGATACAATTCATCGATTCCAATGCCTCATAATGGTTGGCAAGTTGCACCTCATCCCCAGCCTTGGTATCCACAGCCTGTGGCAGCCTCTGTTCCTCCGCCTTCCGGAATGGGTTATTCACAACAGCCATTGTTTCCTGTGCAGCCACCTCTACCATCAACAACATCCCCTGGACTTCAATCTTCACATGTAACTCCTCCTGGACTGCCTGCATCTATGCATCCTGTACCAGTATCACAACCTCTGTTTCCTGTTGTTGGTGTCAATAATTTACCAACTCAAAGTTCTCCATTTTCTGCTCCCATGCTTTCAACAAATAATCCATCAAACCCTCTAGGCTTGATGGATGCACATCAGGGCGCTAGAACTTCGATTCCAAATAGTTACCATGCATCAAATATTCCAGGTTTGATTTCTTTTTATTGTATTATTTCTACAGTGATTCAAATCTGGTTATGCTACAAAATAATTGTTGTTTTTTTTTTTTTTTCATTTTTGTTCTTTCAAAATAATTCAACCTTTTTGCAATTAAAAATCTCAAAAATTAAAGGGTTTATTTTAAGTAACAAAATAATTGTGTTGGTTTTTTTTTTTTTCATTTTTTGTTCTTTCAAAATAATTCCACCTTTTTGCAATTAAAAATCTCAAAAATTAAAGGGTTTATTTTAAGTAACAAAATAATTGTGTTGGTTTTTTTTTTTTTCATTTTTTGTTCTTTCAAAATAATTCCACCTTTTTGCAATTAAAAATCTCAAAAATTAAAGGGTTTATTTTAAGTAACAAAATAATTGTGTTGGTTTTTTTTTTTTTCATTTTTTGTTCTTTCAAAATAATTCCACCTTTTTGCAATTAAAAATCTCAAAAATTAAAGGGTTTATTTTAAGTAACAAAATAATTGTGTTGGTTTTTTTTTTTTTCATTTTTTGTTCTTTCAAAATAATTCCACCTTTTTGCAATTAAAAATCTCAAAAATTAAAGGGTTTATTTTAAGTAACAAAATAATTGTGTTGGTTTTTTTTTTTTTCATTTTTTGTTCTTTCAAAATAATTCCACCTTTTTGCAATTAAAAATCTCAAAAATTAAAGGTTTTATTTTAAGTAACAACATTAATGTATGGAAATAGTAGGTACTTGTATAATCTGGGTGGTTTTAGTAGCACTGGCACAGTTTATATGGTATTTTCTCAACTGCATGTGTGTGTCTGTGTGCGGGATAGGGGTGGGGGTTGACTGTATATCCCACCTTTGGGATGTAAAGCGTAGGAAGGTATTGATATCTAAATAATTTTATAATTCAAAACTTGTTTATCGAGTCTCTTAAAAATTATTGATACAGGATTCCCAGGTAGAAATAGGATTATAAAGAAAACTTCAAGCTAGTATGTTAGTCAGTATTTTCTTTACCTGTGTGCTAATGGTGTAATGCCAAAGTTGTCTTCTAGTCATAGGTTTCAACAGAATTGGTGTTCTTGCTTTTAGTTTGACATTTCCTTCATCTAGGACAAAGTAATTCGATATGTCAGATCTCTTTATGTTTTTTTCTGAGGCTGCTTTGGAGATCTGTTCTGTCAAATCAACAATTTTATGAAAGATTAGTTTGCACATTGTAGAGGCTAAAGTACATTTTATATCCTATAAAGCCAATCTGTTGTCTTCCTTATTATGCACCCACTCAATCATGTAACTTATTGACAAATCAGGATAAGCCTGCAACATAATCTTTCCATATGGATTTTCCCTCGCAATGATGCCCTCCAAGTTGCCAAAAATACAGTTCTATTAGCCAGGGACTTGGAATTATTGTTCATTTCTTATTTGTGGGTTCTGTGATTCTGACATGCTCTATGCATCATGGTTGCTACAGGTGGGAACTTCAATAATTCACACTCTTATGCATCTGGTCCAAATACTGGTGGCCCATCAATCGGACCACCCCCTGTAATAGCTAACAAAGCTCCCCAACCAGCCACTAATGAGGTCTATTTAGTTTGGGATGATGAGGCTATGTCCATGGTGAGTTGTTTCATATTTTCTGTATGTTTACTAAAGTTTCCTCTTTACTAGTATTGTTGCTTACTTGTTTAATTTGGTTTTCTTGCAGGAGGAAAGAAGAATGGCCTTAGCGAAGTATCAGGTGCATGATGAAACTACCCAGGTAAGTCATACTACCTCTTTTACTTTTACGGAGTTGGATTTCTCTAACCAGATGGGTAGGCTTTATGTTTCGGCTATTCAGATTAGTTTGTTTACCAATTCTTTCCTGTTTATAAAGGTATTTTCTGTATGACTTCAATCTTAAAAATTTGAAAAGAAGAAACATGTGAACCTTTAATCAACCATCTTTCTGCTATTGGTTGGTTGTTTAAACTGCCATTCTCCGGTTTGCACGCAACTGCATCAATCAGTTCAAGTAGGTATTTACATTGTTTTTGTTGTTAGTTAGTAATTACAATTTTGACAAGCTTGCTGCAATGGACTCAAGGTGCTCCAACCTTTACAATGTACTCAGTTAAGTGTGTAATGTACGTATTTGCTCTTTATCTGTTGTTAGTCATTCTCCCTGCTCTCTCTTGGGTTGTGGGGGTTTGAATTAAACCAGATGAAGCCCAACAGAACTTTGCTTAATTGTAGCACCATTACTTTATTTTATCATTGCACAGTGAAATCAGACTTGGCCCAGGTCAGCTTCTTTCACAAAGTTTGACATCTCTTGGATAGGACAAAATCTAAGTATCTGCTTGCCAAAGTTGATTGTGTCCGTTGTTCCTCTCTGATGATCTTTACTATGGTTTTTGTTTTCAGATGAGCTCAATTGATGCAGCCATAGACAGACGGATTTTGGAGAGCAGGCTTGCTGGTCGAATGGCATTTTAGATCAAATGGCAGCTGTTGGAATCTGGTGTGGAGCTATGGTTCATATATCACTGAGTTTGCATGAATTTCAAGACAAGCTTCCCTGATTGGTCTTACAAGTGACCAGCCATTTAAGTGATCCTGTGTTCTATTCTATTCTTTGCCAGAATATGGGTTAGGGGCAAATTTTTTAAGTTAGCATTCTTTTTGATTTCTCCCTCTTGGTCGTATGGATTTTGTTGTAACTTGTAAGCCTTTTAGATTAGGGTATAATACAAGGATTACATTTTATTTATCTTCAGCTATTCGCTTCTTCAATAGTTTGAATCCAGTTTGTTTAATTACTCAAAAGTGTGATACTTCATATCAATGGAATTACAGCCATGGTTGGGTTTGAACAGTTGTTGTCTACTATTGTTTTGAACAAATCATGATGTGATATTGTATTCTGTCCCAAGCTGCTGCACTGAGAAGCCAAGGTTAACCCTACTCAAGAGTCTCCGACTCATCCACTCTTTCCACTGATTTACATACAGTGGCTAAATTTTTCACCTAATGTAGATTCAACAATCATCTGGACCATTTAATCCTTGACAATCCTACCGCGTATGTTACTTTTAGGATTACAGTTTGGGTAAATTTCATCTATTAGCTCGAACATACCTCGAGCTAAGGTCACTCTTGAATCGAGGGCGAACACCCCAACTGTAATCCTAAAAGTAACTTTACCAAAATGTGACTATAAGAACGCAACCAAAATCTGACGTAAAAGAAGTTTTTTCCGGTCAAATAAATCGTCGGAAAATGTCTACTTTTTTTATGGATACATTTCTCGACTAAATTTCACTGGTACTTATTTTCTAAATACTTTTGCGGATGAATATTTATCTATAAAAATGAAGACGTGCAGTTACATTAATATAAATGGACGGCTAGATATCATCGACTGCTGCTGAAGAACCCTCTTCATCCAAAAAATCATTGCCAACTACAAAAAAAAGTTCCACACAGCGATTCCCAAACGAACCAGCACAACCCCTCTTGGCCTAAAACCCCTAAAACCCACTCTCCCTTCATGCTCACTCTCTAGCAACTCCAAAATGAAATCTTTGAGAGCCCTGAGGCTCCTCTCTTCGAAACCCACCAACACCACTCCATCCCCAACCTTCCTCCTCCTCCGCTTCTACGCCGCCCAACCCCAACAATCCGATCCCACCCACACCCCATCCTCCTCAGAATCCGACGCCGAAAACAGCTTCGACAGTACCCACTACGACCTACCCACCACCGCTTCGGCTTCCAAACCCCAAAACCCGAGTTGGGACGACAAGTACAGAAGCAAAGCCGATAGATTGGTACCCGGGGATGAGGCCCACAAAGCAAAGCTGAGGTTTTTGAAGGAGGAGGAGGACGAGAGGAAGCGGAGGCTGCTCGCTAAGGCGCTGCTTGAGGCGGCGCTGGAGAGGGGAGATGAGGAGGAGTCGGACGGTGAGGAGGAGCTGGTCAAGGAGGAGGACCAGAAGTCGTTGACGGTTGGGATTATTGGGGCTCCCAATGCCGGAAAGTCTGCGCTGACGAATTACATGGTTGGTTTCTTTCAGTTTGAGTTTTCGGGTTTTTAGAGAAATAGATCATGTATTGTTTGGTTATTTATTGATTCTGTGAATGGAGTGGCTTTGGTGTAGAGGATTTTTTGTGCTAGTTTAGTTTTAGGGGAAATGTAGGAGTTTGAGAGGGAATTTGTGGAAATGTGGTGTGGCTTTGTGCTCTGCTGTGTTAGGTGTATATGGCATGGATTAGATGAAGAACGTGGGTATGGTAATCTGCCTAGTTTCTTATAAAGCAATGGTAACAGGTATCATGGTTTTGGTGTTGTTGTAGTTTAGTTTTAGGGGAAATGTATGAGCTTGACAGGGATTGTTGGGGAAATGTGGTGTGGTAATCTGACTTACAAAGCAATGGTAATAGGTTTCGTGGTTAGAGTTAGGTCTGGTAATCGGTAAGGTTAAAGTTTGTATGAGCTTCTTTAGAGAAAAGGCCTAACATGTTCATGACTCTGAGTGCTTAAGAATCTTAGCGAGCATCGTGTGTTTAAAGTTGCCCTAACAATTGTTTTAATCCAACGTTTTAGATCTTGGAGGGAAACAAGTGAAAAGCTTTTGAGATTCTAATATTGGGCATATATATAGAGGCTTGAGAGATCCTTTGTTCGAAACCTTCGTTATCAATGTGCTGCTTTGTATGATATAAAATAGCTTAGGGTAGTATCTTCAAGAAAATAACTTAGTATATGAATGTAACATTGTTTTAATGCTTGCTGACTTTCATTGTAACCATGCTCTCTCCATTTGTTATAGGTTGGAACAAAGGTTTCTGCTGTCTCACGGAAGACAAACACAACTACTCATGAAGTGTTAGGAGTTATAACTGAAGGAGACACCCAAATTGTATGTATACGTGCTTTTAGACTGTAAACCTTGCTACGCTGGGAAAAATGTGTGATAAAGTTGCTATGTTCTAATGTGCTTGGCCAATAATTCACAACCAATTAAACTACCAGATGCAGTTAATGTTTTGTCCCAGTTGAATTATAAGATTGTTACACAACAGAATAAAAAACAATCTCTTGAGCTTTGTGATACTTATTATCACGAGTTCTTTATGCTTGAAAGTTTTATGATAATGAGTTGCCTTTGAATCTGATTATTCCCGTGGATATCAATAGCTCCTTTGTCTAATGCATATTTGTTTTTGTTTTTTTTATTTTTTTATTATCAAGGTTACTGTTTTAAATTGTGCTGTATACATAGAACTAAGGTTACACCACGACCTCTACAGAAAAAACCAAGGCTTCAAAAAAACAAAAACGTTATAAGAAAAAGCCAAGTGAGCATCATGTTTGTAGACTGTGAACCATGTAGCATACCAGTATTCCTTACCATATCAATGCTGTACTATCTTTCCTGCTCTGCAGCAAAATACTGCCAATATTCAATTATTTTATATAAAATTTCATGGCATGCATCTTCTTTAAAGAAACTTTTTTGAAATGCATCACCATTTGTCATAGTTCTACTTTAAGGGTCTAAATCTCAGCATATTAGCCTTTCTCTTGCTATAGTACTTTCTACTTATTTTCAATTAGTGGCTCAGAGCATGTATACATGCTTTCTAATTGGTTTTTCTTCACTGACTGAAGAGCTCATAAAGTGAAGCTTATAAATATAACATTTCTTGTAGTTGTTTCTACACATTTGATCAACATTCTTTTTCTCTATTGCTATGCAGTGTTTCTTTGATACGCCAGGTCTTTCAATAAACACCCGTGGAATTCCGTACAAGGATTTCAAGGTTCGTGTTGAAAGTGCTTGGAGCTCAGTTAATTTATATGATGTCCTCATAGTTATTTTTGACGTCCATAGGCATCTTACCAGGTTAGTGATCCGTTGCATTTGGATATTCTGTAGACTTTAGTCTGTCCCTGATCCAATACCTGGCTTTTTGTTTACAATCATATAGACCTGATGTAAGGGTTATAAAAACAATCAAACGCATGGGAATGGAGCCACACCCAACACAAAAGCGAGTTTTATGTATGAACAAGGTTGATTTAGTTGAGAAGAAGAAAGACTTGTTAACGGTTGCCGAGCAATTTAAAGATCTACCCGGGTATGAAAGGTAATGTTTCCTCAAAAAATGAAAGATGATGTTTCGTCTTTTCTTTAAAAATTGTGCATTGTTCTCTTGAGTACTTCTAATTTGCTGTTTATTTCTTCTTGTAGGCATTTCATGATTTCAGGTCTGAAGGGCTTTGGAGTTAAAGATCTTACTGAATACTTGATGCTTCAGGCACGTGAGCTCTTTAGTAATGTCATCTTTCTGATCGTTACCTGTCAAAATAAAATTCCTTAAAAGGCCTTTTAAAAATATATGTTTTGATTAATGTCATATTACACAATGCTGTTGACATTTGAAAGACTCGTAATATACAGTATGAGTTCTTTTATAGTTATCAGATCATGGTTGATTATAACTCTTTCTGATGGTCCATAATTTACAAGATATAACTAATTTTAATAAGATTCCAAATTCATTTTCTCAAGAGCTTCAAATTTTCCCAGCTCCTGTTGTTTGAATGTTTTTGGGGAAAAGTTATACCGAGATAATGCAAAGCACTTAGTATGACTACTTTGCATTTAAGCTCTTCACTGACTTTTTATGTTTAGGCAGTTAAAAGACCTTGGGAAGAAGATCCCTTCACCATGAGCGAGGAAGTTTTGAAGAATATATCACTAGAAGTTGTCCGAGAAAAGTTGTTAGACCATATACATCAGGTAGAGCATATCCTCTTTCAAGTACTTTGATGCTGTTTTTTCTGCCTGCTCATGTATTCGTTTCCAATATCTAGAATAACTAATTTGAAAATCTCAACTAATGACAATCCTTCTCATTTTAGGAAATCCCATATGATATTGATCATCGTTTGATAGACTGGAAGGAGTTGCGAGATGGTTCTATTCGGATTGAACAGCATTTCATCACTCACAAACCAAGCCAACGCAAGATTCTTGTAGGAAAGAGGGGGTCTAAAATAGGGTATATACTGAAGTCCTAGTGCCAGAATTCTTTACCTTTTCTATCTTCCATTTGACTAGTATTTTGAAGTTTTATGAATAAGCATGCATTTTCTTTTTTTTAGTTTACATTTGTATGGAATTTGGATACTTCCCCTCTTTGCTTTAGAATTTATATATTATCCTGCTCATAACACTTCCAAGTACTTAGCACAGTGGAACCACTATTTTACTTTTTACAGAAGTTAATATGCAATGCATGCTTTTAAAACAGGAGAATCGGCATGGAAG
Source organism: Rosa multiflora (assembly GCA_002564525.1). Lineage (NCBI taxonomy): Eukaryota > Viridiplantae > Streptophyta > Magnoliopsida > Rosales > Rosaceae > Rosa > Rosa multiflora. The sequence continues at coordinate 102,504 of BDJD01000244.1, forward strand.
CCAATGAAGAGCTAAGATCCATCTTCAAGAGGGATGTGCATCTCTTTCTCCTGGTTAGACTTAAATGATTCATTAGCACACTGAGTCAGACGTCAAGAAGGGCTCCTTTTCATGCCATACTATCCAGAAGTCAAAGCTAGTGAAGAACTAAGGTCCATCAGAAGATACAAGAGCACCTTCCTTGTGACATGCTTAGCAAATAGGGTTGAATGTCAAAAGTTGCACCCTTTCACACCCTGCAAGAGAACTGTACCCTTTTGCACTCATCGACTTCACGAAGGGGCTTTAATGGCAGAAAAGCTTTTTGTTTTGGTATTGATGTTGGTGGCAAATAATACGAAGGCCCCAGTTACCAAGGGAACACACTAGTCCTGGAAGAAGATACAGTATCTAGTCTCTTGATTTTTCTGTAGTTACTGACCTTTTTTTTTTCTACTCTTTCAATACTGTATTTTACGTACCAGCATATATATATATATATATATATATATGAAAGCGCTTAAGAAAGTTTCTTTCATTTGATTCTATTTACAATTATCATTTCTCCGTGCAAAACCTTATAAATGTGACTGTAAATTCTACCTGTCCAAAACAGTGTGGAAATTGACCCAAATGTTGTACCCCATCAAGTAAGGGGGCTGGCTGTTTGGTTACGAAAGCGCTTAAGCAAGGTTCTTTCATTTGATTCTATTTACAATTATCATTTCTCCGTGCAAAACCTTATAAATGTGACTAAATTCTACCTGTCCAAAACAGTGTGGAAATTGACCCAAATGTTGTACCCCATCAAGTAAGGGGGCTGGCTGTTTGGTTACAACATTTGCTTTACTTGATCTATTCACTTGACTACTCTAAAAAAGAAGCTCAAGAATGCCAATATATTCGACCGTCGTTATATTGCTCTTGTATCTTGTGATGGACCATAGTTCTTCACTAGCTTTGACTTCTCGATAGTATGGCAAATGTTGTACCCCATCAATAAGGGCTACAGGCTTCAATATATTGTTTACCACAGGCTTCAATATATTGTTGTGAATATTAAGAAATACCTTGAAACTAATAAACTACAAACTTACCAACAACTTGGATTCAGTCTGATTACATTCAGGGATTTTCATATAATAGTCATGCAAATTATCCCTACATTTTACAGACCTGGGAAAACAGAGTTGCAGAAAATAACATAGTACATCACTTGAAATTCTGACAAGTAGCTCCTACCAACACAAGCACTGGTTTTCAAAGTGCTAGATACTAGGATTACATACCAAGTAGAAACTTCCTAGTTAACCACACTAAAAGACTGGAATGGATTAGTCAACTGATCCAGAAGCACAGTGACTGGTGTAGCAAGTCTTGGTTCATACGCAAAACCATGCAAATCACCATCACCCCCACCACCATATTGAACATAAGGGCATGGAGGAACCCATTGCCACAGTTTCCTGCACATGTCAAACAGCAAAGCCTTACCGGAACCCGGAATCATGATAATAATGAACTCTCCATTGCCAACACAATGGAAACCGTTTCCGTTTTCGATCGCTGCAAACTGAACATAAAGCTGCTGTGGCATTCTCTCCATCTCAAACCAAGTTGTTCCACAAGACTGCAATCCCCAAATCCTCAAGCTTTTAGGCACATTCAGCCTGCTCTTCTCAACAGCAGCAACCAACAGCAGCTTTCCACTGCTCTCCACCAAGCTTGGAAACCTCAGAAACCTTCTCATGGGAGCCTGAATCTTCCACCAATTGTTTGCTGCCACATCATAGGCCAAGACACTGAAAGGGCTGTAGTTCATGGAGTAGAGTCTTCCATGAAGATGAACCATTCTTCCTGACTCAAAACTACAAAGCCTTGGCAGAGAAGAGTTGATTCCCCAGAGTGAGAAAAACCCACCACCATCTATGTGGAAGCTTTCAGAAGTCAAGTTCTTCACAGCATATGGAGAGATCATGTCATCTCCAGCAACAGTGACATCAATCGATGTAGGGGTGACACTTAGGCCTATGGAAGGGCAGAGCCTTGACCTCAGAGTTGGAGGTAATTGGGTCACAGAACCAACAATTGGGTTGGAGAGAATGAGACTTTTTGGACCAGCCTCTTCAGAAACCCAACAGATCAAACCACCTGAAGAAGCACATGGGGAGAACCCAGACGGAACAAGAGGAAAAGAGAGGCAGTACCATGCAAGCTCATAAGGGTCAAAGAGGTACCCTTCACAAATGTTAGTAGTGTTACTACTGTTCCCTCCATTCCTGTAAATGTAGCTGTTCTTGGGGCTCTTTTGCTTGAAGAAGAGGAACCAATGGCGCTGGCGCTGAGTGAGCTGGATGTACAACTCGAGGAAGGCATTGGTGAACAAGAGACCATACCATCTCTTACAGACACACCGGGCTCGAAAGAAGGCAGGCGGTGGAAGAAAGGCGATAACGCGATCAAGTAGCTGGCCTGGAAGTCTACTCCATATTCTAGGGTCCATCCATGGATCACTTGATATGGTGTTAGCAAGAGAAGCACTAGGTCCAGCGCTAGTAGCAGTGCTAAAGATGTATGAGAAAGGAAATGCTAGAGAGGGATGAAAGGCTTCCATGACAGTGATATGTGTCTAGATCTTAGTACAGTATGAGTGGAAATTAGAGCAAAGAAGTATGGAGTTGAAAGAGTGAGCTAGTTGTGGAAATGGAGGCTAACATGCATGGTTGCTATTTTTCATTGTTAGAATGTGGAAACTTGCTTTTGGGTGACTGAGCAGAGTAAGGTGGGTTGGTAACTTGGTCTGTGTGTTTAGAGAAAGCTTTGGAATTGTGAACATAAGCATGGAACTTTAAAAGTGAAAAAGGCTCAGGTCGGTTTCAAGAAGGAAATGTCGACATTCCTATTGGGGAAACCTACTGGGGAAAGGTTGAAGATTGAAGGGGCTTTGGTTTTGTATTGGTTGGGGTGGAACGTGGAAGTGAGGTTGTGAGTATATATAGGACGAGTTGGTGTGTTACTAGCTTTGTCTGATTTCTCTTTACATATTATTTAATTGGTTTTCTTTTGCGGTGACTCTGATGGATGCATCGGTCTTGTTGTTTTGTCAAGGCCGAGGTAGATAATTAGACAAGTGCAACTTTGAGAGAGAGAAAGGAAGGAGCACATGAATTGCCAGCGATCAGAAGTCCTTGGATATATTACTGATTATTCATTCACAGTTTCACACTGCATTGTAGGTACGAACTCTTCTAAGTGAGCGCACCAATTCAACTTTCTAGGCCACGAGGTGAAGCCTGAAGAGATGGAACAAGCATGCACCAGATTCGTGAAGAAGTATAATCATATGCAGCAATAGTAAGCAGAAAGATATTAGTTTGGATAGTGAATGCCTCGGAAACAAAACAAGAGGTGTAGGAAATGGACAAATTTATTTACCATTAATATATAGTATCTCGGGGCTAGTCTATTACCGTTAAAATGTTTGTAGCTGTATGCATATTTTGTTTATTATTTAGAATGTCTTGCACATAAAGAACGACCCTAAGGGGAAGAGAAGGTGCTTGCTTAAGGTATTAAATTCTAAGACATTCTGAACTCCAAGCCTTCTTAAGTGGGAGTGATTTCTATATGCTTTTTTAAGATGTTTCTAGTTGATATGTGTACCACAATTGAGTGTTGGCAGATTAGACTAGATGATTGATTTTGCCTTAGAAAGCGAGATTATTCTTACTTAATTTGTTGGATTGCTGTTCAGCCAGCGACCATTTAGATTTTAATGAGTTTAGGAGTGACTTAGATAGGTTATCCGGTCTAATTCTGAATTTTCTTATGTAAGTTATGTTAGACTCTAATCTGTTTTCATGACTTTGATTTCTATCATATTCGGAAAAAAAAAAAAAAAGACTCCATTTCAAAAAGAAATAAAAATAAATAACGACTCATTTAGTTCTTGTCTACAGGCTATAAAATATTTTTCCACCCTTCCTCACTGTTAATCCGACTTTTAAATATGCAAATACATTGTTCTCAAATTGCAAAACTATATATTTTAAGAATATCTATGTTGATCTATGATTTAGAATTCATCTATACATAACTGATCCAACCTAATCTTAAAAAATAAATGCATCTTTCGATTACCAAACTCCAATCTTGATATTCCGCCACGAAAGTGTATTTGGGCTGTCAACATGACAAACCGTGAACTCTTACTTTGATTTGGAGTTCAAAATCAAAACTGGGACCAAGTCCTACATCCTTTTATCATTATATACATATCCTTTCTCTTGCAATTTGTTGTTGACAAACCATGTATTGGTAGTTTGGTACCATATTTTTCTAGGAGGATTACCAATATTATTCTTCTCCTAATTAAACTTTTTACACATTTGTGGTGAAAGTGAATCACTGAAACCTATTGCCAATCTGAATATCCAAATTAGTAATTCCATTTCAACAAAATTCATATTCTCAAAGAAAAAAATCCATCCAAGTTGGATTTCAGTAAAAAACAAAAAAGGGAAAAAATTTGTTTCATTATTGTCGTTTGACCTAATGCAAATGCAGGTGGTCTACAGTATGACACAAAAAACTTTGTCAGGTCGATCACACGTCTAATCCAATCTCACTGATGGTTTCAGCTACTCCCAGTACTTGTGGCGTGAACAACGAAAAGCTTTAATTTCCTATTCTCGAAGGACCGTGAGTTCTCACGAGGGGGCCTTCATCGAAGAAGGTCCTCTCAGAAATCAACCAGACAAATATTATAATGCTCTCTCTCTCTCTCTCAGGGAAGCAAAATCTAAGTCAGAACGATCACCATTGTCTTGTTTCTGTCAAACTGTTTAGTATTATCAGTATTATCATTTGTCTCAGACAGACAGACGTTCGTGCTTCAAAAATAGAAGAAGTTTGGAGGCTCAGTTTTGGAAATTCAGAAACTCCCTCAAGAAAATTCTATTTTTGGAAAAAGCTTTTCCCTCGAATTTGGAAATTGTGTTTTCCCTTCAAGCAACCCAGTACAAGGACGAAGCAAAAGCCACAAACCAGCCCTCTCATTTCTCTTTCTTTCTTGTCAAAGTACTGTGCTTCTACTGTTTTTTCCTTTCCTTTGAGCTAGCTAGCTAGTTCATTTGCCTCAGTTTCTGTTCGCTTCTAGCTAGTTACTTCAATGACTTAGTTTCTGACTATTTGGTTCGGGAGTTTGACTTGCCCAAAATTTTATGGAGCTTTAACACTCATATTTTACCTTGAGTAGCCAGTTCATATATGTGGCATGCTAAAACATGAACACTCTCTAGACACATCTCCATTTCATTTTATTTTTGACAAGTGAACTCCTTTAATTTTTTTTTTCTTTCTATCTTGCTAAAATATCAAGGCTGGAGTTGTTAAAAAAAAAGGAAAAAAAAAAAGAGCACCCATATGTATTTTGAAAATATTGTACTAAAATTAAGTTAATGTACAAAGTGAAGTTAGATTTGAATACTTTTTTTTTTTGGAGAAATGAATAATGTATTTAATTTTTTAAAATATTACAAATAATAGAAACACCGCTTGTGACTAAGATCTCACAACTCACATCCATCATATAGATCTCAATTACAAGTTCGTCACTAACCATGACATACACAAGCTAAGTAGGGCATCGCCTTACCCATTTAAATGTCAATTTTTTTTTTTAAAGGCGGCTGGTGCGGTGCTTTCAAGTTTAAAATATCAATTTCTTATGACTACGTAATTTCTAATGAATGGAAAATATCCAAGTTAGATTTGAAATTACATTGCATTAATTTTTAACTTTTTTTGGCTATCGATAGATTTTTAAGGTTGAGAACAAGTACGAGTTACATTGTTCTTGTGTGCATTATATTTCACATGTTTCCTCATTTCCTTTCAAAAAAAAAATTTATATTACTAAATAAATCATACACAAATACAATGTAGTCTCTTAAACGTTCTAAGTAAGATATCAAGGGATGTGGTAAAACCAAATTGATCAGCTCTAAAATCTGGAGCATAGCGAACCACTAATACTTTGGTGGAGTACCACCACTCAATATAAAACGGTCATGTGTTATAAAACATAATTATAGTTAATCATAATGTTTTATCAAAATAAATAAATTTTAAGTATTAAATTAATTCTACATGACATGACAACTATTACTACTGAGTAAATTTAAATCCGAGCATTTGTATGGTATGACTATAGCGACAGTGTCCCTTAGACAAAAATAGCACATATTCAAGCATCCATTTCTTGAAAATCGAACTAGGAAATGTTGTAAGTACAAGCCGTCAATGAGGAGATTAGATGATGCCGTTGGCCGTAGACCAAATGTTGGAATGAGTGGCTTAAACTAGAGCCAAATTTGTCTCATTAAAAAAAAAGGTTATTTATTGACTATTGGGTTTCAGTCATAAAAGAAAATTAAATAAAAAAGTAAAAAGTCAACTATTAACTAATAAGGAATATAGTCACATACTACTTGAGTAGAGATGGCAACGGAGAGAGTAGGGTAAATGGATTAAATTATCATCCCCATACTCAATTTCATTCCCCATCTCCTTATCCGCCCCAATCCTCATAATAAGAAACTAGGGATTCTCCGTCTCCGTCCTCATTGGGGATTAGGTCCCCATACGCGCCCTAATTCCCGTTAACAATATTACTAATTTATTATATAAAAATTCATACAAATAATTATTGATTGTAAAGTATGAAGTTAAAATCAAACATCAAAATAAAATAAATTCTTTATTTCAATCAAACAAAAACAAATACAAGTCTCGCTTAAAAGAAAAAGAAAAACAATAAAAGTTTGCATTTGACAAAAAAAAAAAATCCACAATCAATTGCTTAGTGTATCCTAACAACTTGCTCATTCACTCCAACAAGGTGAATTGAATAATATCAAAAATATATTGACAAAAAGATGAAGTTTACATTAATATTTATTTATAAATAATATCAAAAAATATATATAATAAATACTAGCCCATTAACATGTGCTTCACACATGTTAATTAGCTTTTATTTTAATTTGTTTAAATTAAAAAAGTTATCTCTCCTGATTTTAGAGAAGTTTCTCCTTTTTTTCGTGGGAGGTATTGCAATTTTTTGAAATATGATATAGTCAATTAACTATCATATCTCCATCTAGAAATAATTTATTTATTAATACTAGGGCTGTCAATTTCGACACGACCTGATAACACGACTAGAAACCCGCACGAAATAAAGCGGGTTGAACCCGCACGATTAAAAAGCCACCCGTCATGACCCATTTAATAAACGGGTCGGCCACGGGTCAACCCGCCAACACGAAGTGAACTCGTATAACCCGATTATGCTATACTTCTTCTTGAAATTTTGGACGTTGGGAGTATTTGTTCCTAGGATTGGACAATTTGAAATATTTTGCTTCATCATTATTGGATTTAATTATTTATGAATTATATATAATTATTTACATTATTTGTCTTATGAAATTTTTAGTGAATTTAATCAATTTATGCTTGTTTTTAGTTAAATAGTTTGCAGTGTTAACCCTTAAATGAGTCATTTTGTCCAACACGACACGACCTATTTATTAAATGGGTTAAGCGGGTTGGAAACGGGTAACCCGTTTAATAAATAGGTTGGGTTTGGGTTTAAATTTTCGACACGATTAATAAATGGGTTGAGTTTGGGTTTGGGTTTGGGTTTGTCTCTTGTGACACGACATATACCTTGACCCGACATGAACCCAACCCGACACGACCCATTGACAGCCCTAATTAATACCTATATTATGTGATGACATATATGGTAGTTCAAAATTTTAACCATTCCCTTAAGAATTGGCTTAATTATATAAGATATATATTTTTTAGATAATTCTTATTGGATGGGTATGGGAATGGGGATCAAAATACAATTCCCGCCCCGTACCCAATTTTCAGAATTCGAATATTGGGGATCCCCATCCCCGTTACCCGTTTTTTCCTGAATTTCTCCCTATACTTGAGTCGTAACTAAAAACGGAGGCTACATGGGTCGCAACTCGTAAGTCCTAACCCATGTGCAATTTTCTGACTAGGTATAATTAGGACAAATTAAGCCATATCCTTATAATAGCAATAACCCACATTTTTGAGTTGAAAATGTCATCCATTATATAATTCAGCAAGCAGTACAATATGACTTACTCGTAACGGTCGTTAGAAAAGTGATCACATAGAGGCGTAGAGCACACTAAACTAGCACACCGCTCACACAAGCATACTACACAGTACACCTCTAATATACCTACCTTTTTTTTTTTAATTAAAACCCAAAACAAGGAAACCTAAACTTTTGAAGAAGAATAAAATGAGGGGGGTGTATTCAATTAAGAGTCTACAAGATTTTTTGGTATTTTAGAAGTCTATGGGTATTCAACTGAGATTTTAAACAGTCCTTTAAAATCTTGATGTATTCAATTAAGATTTAAAATTATCCATTCAAATATGCTGATATTCAAAAGTATATGGATTTTTAAGGATTTCATTAAATGATGGATTTTGAAGGATTTTATAGTGCTTTTTATACACATCAATACTCAAAACAATCCAACCACTTCCCAAAAGATTTTGATGGATTCTTTCTGACTCAAAAAATAAAGAACCTCTTCACCCAAAAAATAAAATAAATAAAAAGCAGATCTCAACAGGTGGCACTCATCCATTTTGTCTTAAACCTATT
>BDJD01000244.1:130820-141216 GCA_002564525.1 Rosa multiflora
AAAGAAACAAGAAACAAGAGAGAGACAGAGAGAGAAGAAAATAAATAAATTAAAAAAAAAAAAAAGTAAGTAAGGGTAAATTAGACATTTCAGTGTGCAAGGAATGCCATGTCAGCAATTGAACGGGCAATTTGGACGGAGTTTGACGGCAGGGGCGAAATTGGAGGAAATTGAGAGTTCATTGACTTTTTAGATGAAATTCGAAGGTCAGGAACTGAAACGACGAAACCCTATAAGTATAGGGAGTAACTAGTAATTAACTCTAAAACATTCATTTTAAGTCATTCTATATCATTTATATAAACATTTAAACTATCTTTTTTTCATTCAATAAATAATATAAATTCAAATCTTGATAAACGAATACTGTGAATTTATAAGAGTTAATTTCATTTTACCTTCATGACCTTTATACCTTAAATCAGTCATCCTCCTGCACTTCTGATTTCATTTCATGTACCTCTGTGGTCTCCAATTTAATCAATCTTGTCAAAATATTAGTTTTTTTTTGTCAATTATTTTGTAACTTGAAAATATGGATCTAATGGGTTCTCTTATAGGATGATGATTCACTATGTGGGGTGAAAAGTTTTTAAACCACCATGATTCCATTAGTGCTTAAGTTCTTAACCCATCATTATTTATTTAAGGTAAACCACTATGGCTTGGTAGCCTATATATAGAGGCTACGACAAGTAACACAACACACATAATTCTCGTGAGTTCGACCCACAATACGCTAGTTGCAGTGTCTGAGTTGTTGATTTGATTAAAAAAAAAATATATCCATGATAAAATTAAAAGTGTAAGGGCATATATGATTATATGATTTTCATGGAGATAAATTTGTCATGCATTCAACAAGATTTCACTGCAAACCAAAAGAGGCTAGGTAATGTAAATTTATCCCATGGCATTTCTTAATCATAGCTACGTCCTTGAAAAAACTCTACGCAAGTAGGAAAGTAATTAACGTGTTAAATACGTGTCTTTGACACCCATTGATGATTGGCATAGCATCATTAATAAGAAAAATGCGACAATATTTTCTACTAGAGCGTGACAAAGAACATACCGCAAGCTTCGGTATTACCCCTTATTATTTGATGATCTATAATAGGCAAAAAGTTTTGATATTATCAACCATCCTGCCAAACATTCATCGATACCTTCCACAGAACCTTATCCCCACACACACACACAACTCGCACCAGTATGGGTAGGAAGAGCGTGTGAAGAAAAGTGCAAGACCAATGCCAACTCCTAAAGGTCTTCTCTGTTTTCGGGTTTTTTTTTTACGCTAATTTCTTGAAGGTCCTTATATAGCACCCAAGGGCCAAGACTCAAGAGACGTTTAGATTAAACTATATGAGATGCTACTTGAGATTTACTCGCTCTAAAATACTTATTTTATTTTATTTTGTGAAAGGATTATGAATTAGGAAACTTTGACACTGTTGTTTTAGGGAATTTTAGGGTAATTTTTGAAATTTGCTGTGTATTCTCATTGATAATAGGGGCCTCTTTATATAGAGGATTACAATGCATAGAGTTAGAATCATACAAGGAAAGATAATCTCTAGATTCTTCTAATTGAACCATATTACCACTAGGTCAAGTAACCTAGAGTTTGGATCAAACACAAATAGAGATATTCTTAAACACTCCCCCTTGTGTTGTCCAAACGCGGTGCTTCTCTCGTTGCCTCGTTAAAAACCTTGCCGAGCAACAAAAATCCAGTGGGACAAAAATAACCTCGGTCGAAGGGGAAAAAGAGCACAACACGCCCTTCACGATTCGAGACAAACATGTAGACATCTCCCCTTGATGTCTGTGCCTCCCCCTGATGACTACGATCATGGGAGTTTAGATAATTTTCGCAAGCCAATTCTTGCCACATGTTTCTCGAACGTGGATTTGGGCAATGACTTAGTAAACAACTCTGCCATATTTTCCTCAGATTGAACCTAATTCACTTTGATCTTGAGAAAAGTATGTTGTTGCTGATTATACTTGGTGTTGTCGCTTTTGATGTAGCCTAGCTTCATTTGTTCAAAACAAGCAGCATTATCCTAAATGCTCGTAGGCTCATCTGCGGTAGACTTTAAACCACAATTGCTTCGAACATGCGTAATTATGGATCCAATCCATATACATTCACGAACCACTTTGTGAAGAGCAATGATCTCTGCATTGTTCGAAGATATAGCGACTATGGTCTATTCTGTAGACCTCCAAGATATCACGGTCTTTTCCCATGGTGAACACTTAACCAATTTGGGAATGACCTTTGTATGGGTCAGAGAGATACCCAATATCAGCAAAACCTTCCAAAACACATGTTGTTTTGGGATGAGGAGAATGGACGCAAGCCAGTGTTGGCGGGGTTCCTGGTATGTGATGGGTCCGAATCTATCATCTCTCTGTAGGGATAAAACGAGCTCATATCAATCGTACATCTCAAGTATTGAAAGATATCTTTTACACCAATCAAATGGCGTCGCGTTGGCGCAAAGCTATACCTTAGCTAACAAGTTCACTGCAAATGAGATGTTCGGTCCTGTGCATTGAGCTAAGTACAATAAGGCGCCTATTGTACTCAAGTAAGACACTTCTGCTTCTAGCAAATCTTCGTCATCATCCTTCAAACGAAGAGGATCCTTTTCAGGATCAAGACTACAGACGATCATGGGGGTGCTTGAAGGTTTGACCTTGTCAAAATACCTAAGCATTTATCGACACGATGCTCAAGTTCCAAACTGAGACATAATCGTGTTCTCCCATAATCCTTCATCTCAAAATCGAATTTCAAGTGTTCAGCGGTTTCCCTTAACTTTTTAAGGGTTTCTAATGAAGATCATGTCCAACATGACCCGAGATGGAATCCGAAACTTGTTATGGAAACGCGTGGGCATATCCTTTTCCAATCAAGTAGTCATTTTAGCGAGCGTTTCAATCTCTTTGTAAATGCGCTCCGTGGTCTAGAGTCTCTTGACTTGGGTAAATGAAGTTCACCATGAACCTTCATGTAAATTCTGTATCTAGATCCCTATAGAGATATGTAGTGATCAAATTTGTAAGTTGCATGTTCAGTTATTCGGAAACTACCAGACTGACAGGGTAGTGGAGTTCAATGACATCCATTACGAGAGAATATGTCTCATAGTAGTTGATTTCAGGGCGTTTTGTGAGAAGCCTTGCACCATAAGGCGAGATTACCATATCTTTTTCTTACTACGCTTTCTAACGAAGACCCTTTAGTCAACAGATTTTATGTTAGGAGGTGTTGGCATCTCTAGTTCGAAAACCTTCCTCTTCGTTAGAGAATCCATCTTAACCTGGATCACATATTTCCATTTAGGCCAAATTTCTCTACGTTGGCATTCATTCATCAACGGAGCATGGTTTGGTATTATCTGACTCAACAAACTCATGCGCAACAAAATGCGCAATTACATCATCAATCATGATGAAGTTTCTATCCCACGTCTCATGTACACTAGTGTAAGTTTCATAGAGCTCTACATTCTCAGGAATAGGTTTTGACGTTGAGGCGTCCCCCAACGATAACCATAACTAGAAAGATACTCATGAGATGGATTTTGAGTGCTGATAATCCAAGGATTGGTTTGTGCGAAGGTATCCTTCGAACCCACGGGCTTCCTACGCATCCTAGCTGGGGCCATGGCCTATAATGCCAGAGTGCCACTCTCTTTGGCGTTGGCACCATACCCACCTCCGTGTGGAGTGGCGCTACGTCCTCTAGTAGGGACGTCCTTCCTTACAGGTTTGTTTGCAGCATATTTGTGTGATCTCGTCACTTTAACAGAGATCGAGATGAGACATAGTGGGGACAGGTCACGACAATTTCTGTCGTTCCTGCTGAACATCCGTGTTCTTATCTCCCTCTAACGACGGAAAGACTGTCTCATCAAAGTGACAACCCGTAAATCTAGCGGTAATAAGATCGCCTTGCAAGGGCATTAAGTGGCAGACGATTGTTGGAGTCTCAAATCCAACTGAGTGGCCCATTCGTCTGTAAGGACCTATCATAGTACGCTGTGGCGGCGCAATGGGCACATAAATGGCTCACTCAAATGTGCGTAAGTACAAAATACATGTACCCAGTCACTAGCTGTAACGCAGAGGTACATTGAGTGGCGGTAGGTCGTAGACGAATTAGCATAGCTGCATGCAATATTGCATCACCCCAGGCAGATGTAAGAAGATTGGTGCGCATTACCAATGTTCGGACTACCATCGTAGTCGTTTTCGCGAAACCATTTGGGTGTGTACATGGGAATATGATGTCCAACATCAGTCACATTGCAATATTCATTGAAAGTCTTTCGATGTAAACTCTCTAGCATAGTCAAATCCAATTGACTAAATAGGACGATCTGGGGAGTGAGCCCGTTGTTAGATGATATGTGCTAGGAATGTAGCATAAGCAGCATTTATAGGTGGACAATGGCACAACACGTGACCGACGTGTTTGCGTGTCAACCAACATCATGAAATATTTAAGCGTCCGCAAGTTGGTTGAATCAATCCACAGAATCCCCATGGATTCTATGTAAGAACATAATGAGTATTGTCATATCTTTTGCATAGGACGGTCTCAGTCCTAATGTCCCTAAGGTACGGGCTTTGTAAAACGAGCGAGAGGCTTTAGAAGCAACCAATGAGAATTTTGGTTGGGCATGAGTGTCTTAAACGCTATTCGAAGCAAGTTGGTGATTGCAACATCACCTAGGGCGCCATCACAATGATGGACGCCATCCATGGGGTCATGGATAGGGACTGCGCCAGCCCTAGGCTGGTGGTGGACGGAGGCAGTGCCCTAGGTAGCAGCGTCGATCACACTTAGTCCAGGAATCAACTGTTGATTCATGCTTCATTCCGCTCGAGAGAAAGGATGTCCATGTGAAGTCTTTAGTAGACAGATCATCATATCATGACTAGAATGATCTATCATGTCGTGACAAAGCCAATATGTGTCTAAATCCAAGAGATTTTCTCTCATATCTTTTATTGGATTAATAACTCGAATAGTGACATAGAGTCCACTAGAGAGACACATAAACTTCTCTAAGATGCTTCTTTGTTGGCAATCATTAGAGATATTGCAAAGGAACTCATTTCTGTTCTCTACATACGCTTTCGCATGGAATCCGTTGGCTATTCATAGTGTGGTTCGCCCTAGAAGCGTAGAGAGTTTCTGTGACAGTAATTAAGGTGTCATTTGGCAAGTGGAACTTGGGATATTCCATGTCCTTGAATTAATATTGATGGCCCAGCCATCGTAGTCACAAAAGTCATATGCTCAGAATCAAAATGGAGTCATAAAGAACTCGAAGTTTTATTTATAAGCCAACAGAGTACATCATTGTCTCTTAACCATTAGGAGAATCTAATCCAAATGCTAGCTAATGCAAAACAATGATAGTCGTCTAACTTCTTTCAGTAATTCCAAAATAAATGTGACCAGGTGAGTAGAGAGATGTCGGTGGAGCAAGGCTCGCTTAAGTACCACTAATCTCAGAACCTTCCTAGACATCACACTTACTTTGGGTGAGCCTACTTTGAGGAAAGACTACACCATTGGCATTTACTACAAAGTATATATATGGCAATTGCCTATTACATCTCTTGGAAAAATAAAGACTTAAACAGAATTAGCGATCTATTGATCCCAACCAGATTTGTAGTCTTTTACCCTTCACTCTAGATCATCTTCATGATCTTCTTGTTCCACATAGTGAGCTTCTCTTGCTTCACAATATGCTTTGTAGGCAGTGATGATTTCTTCACGAGCTCTACAAATGTGTGCCCAATGATTGGATACTCCACATCGAGAACATACATCTCTTCTCTTAGACTCCATTGATTGAGACGTTTTGAAAGCATCCTTTAGATGGCTCCTAATGTTGGTAGCGCCACCAACATGGCCAGAGGCGTTGCCTCCCTCTCTCTTTCCATGTTTACCTTTTTGGTTCCGTGTTCGCCTATTTTGGCAGTTACCTTCCCAAGTAGAGCCATTATATGGACCAGAATGTCCAGAAGTATCCCTAAGATTAGGGTTTCGCTCTTGGCGCCCTCTCTTAGAGGTGCGACTATAATTGGATTCTGGAATACTTTCTGTTTCCACGGATCTCGAATTATAGTTATTCACAAGGATATTGTCATGCTTTTCAGCTACATTCATAGCTCCAATGAGCTCATGAAAGCTTGTGATTCGTCTTGCAATAACATCGATTCGATAGTTCTTAGCAACCATCAATGTAGAGACGGGGAAAGTAGAAAGAGTCTTCTTAATCAACATCGCATTTGTGATGGAATTATAGTTCTTCACAAGGATATTGTCATGCTTTTCAGCAACATTCATAGCTCCAATGAGCTCATGAAACCTTGTGATCCGTCTTGCATTAACATCGATTCGATAGTTCTTAGTAACCATCATTGCAGAGATGGGGAAGGTAGAGAGAATCTTCTCAATCAACATCTCATCGGTGATTCTTTACCACAGAATTCCATTAAGCATTTAATGCGAAGTGCTTCTGAGTTATAGTCAAGAACTGACTTGAAATCACAGAAGCGGAGGCTATGCCATCTCACTTCTAGGTCAGGAAGTAAGGAGTCACGGACGTTTCCAAATCTTTCTTCGAGTGAGACCCACAGCCTTTTGGGGTCTTCTTCGTTCATATACTCGTACTGGAGCGAATCATCCATATGACGAGTCATTAGGATGATGGCTTTTGCCTTATTTGCCTCTAAGGCTGCTCTATTTGCTTCCAAAGCTTGAGCTTGCTCAACAGTTAGCACATCCTGGCTAGGCTCGAGAATCATATCCACGATTCCATCCGCCTTGAGATGCTGGTGGATATCACGAACCCACCTGTGATATCCAGAGTCAGTTGTTCCCAATGGAGCAAAGTCCAATTTGTTCAGGTTACTTATCCTGAAAGAGAACAAGAAATTAGGGTTAGTTTCGGAGTGAAATAGGCTACCACGAAAACATATGAAATTTATGAGCGTAATCACTTCCAATAAATTAGGAATTTCCGAGCGTAGTTGCTTCCAAGAAATTCGATTTCAAGAGATATTGGATTAGATCGAAACAATGATGTAAGTGGTCGATCATAAATTCTCTACAAACTCTAAGTTTGGAGATCTCAACAAGCTCTAAGCTTGGAGTGAGCACGAACCCCCACAGTTCTCCCCTATAATGAACAAAGGGGGATAGAAGAAAGGATGTTGGAAGTCCCCGAGAAAAGAAGAAGAAATTAAAAAAACAAACTTCAAAAACGGGAACTTTTAGAAAAAATTACCTTAAAAAGTGGCCGGAAAACTTGACAGAAAAGTTGGCCAGAAAAATGTCACCAGAAAGTGGCCGAAAAAGTGTTGACCTGCGTTGACTGATCGTTGACCGAGCTGCTGACGTGGCAGGTTGACGTAGCTGATGACGCAGGGATGACGTCAGAGGGCTTCAGGCTGCTGGGCTTCTGGGCCTTGGGCTGAGATCTGGGCCTAGGGCTGACCGGAGATGGACTTGGTTAACTGAAGCATAGGTTGATGATGCAGGTGGCGGTTCGGTGGTTCAGGTGCTTCAAGCGGCCGGTTTGCGTGGTTCTAGGCCGGTTCCGGTGGTGATTTTTCAGCTCCGGTGATCTGGGGTTCGGCTGCAGCTGCTGGTGAAGTTTGGTAGTAGTAGGCAGGGAGGAAAGCTTCGAACCGGGCAGGGAGGTTATCGGTACTTCCGGGGGCCGGTTCGGGTATTTGCCGGCCGGTTCTGGGCTTCTGGAGGTCAGAGCTTCAATGTGAGCGGCGGAGGTTTCTGGGGTTTGAAGGCTACAAATATTAGGTTTCAGGGTTAGTGCTTCGTGCTGATAACGTGTTTTAGGGAATCAGAAATTGAGATAAATTCGCTGTGTATTCTCATTGATAATAGGGGCCTCTTTATATAGAGGATTACAATGCACAGAGTTAGAATCATACAAGGAAAGATAATCTCTAGATTCTTCTAATTGAACCCTATTACCACTAGATCAAGTAACCTAGAGTTTGGATCAAACACAAATAAAGATATCCTTAAACAACCGTCAATTTGTTAGAAAAATGACCGAATTATTTTAAGTTCTAATAGAGATTGACTCTCGCTATAATCATGTTCTTTTTTAAAAGAACAACCACAGATGCCATTCCAGTGTCATGCAATAGTGCAATACTAAATTCCATATTCTTTTTTTGAGAATGAAAGAAACATTTTATTCCATAAAATACTATTACAAACGGGAACAACCGGTGGTGGACATAAATTCCCCACTCTCCTCCCTAAGAACAACCTCAGTTACGGGCAAGGTTTCAAATTTTGGTTTCGATTTCGATATTTCAAATTTAAGAAAATTTCGGAGAAAGTTTCGATTTCGGTGGAAATTTCGGTTAAAAATAAAGAAATCAAATTAATTGCATTTATACAATGATATTTTCGAATGAAACTTTTACATAGACTAAACTAACTTATAATAAACCTATTTACAATGTAACATCTCTAAAATTATACATTTATAATATAATTATGATATTTTGTATGGACGAGTAATTAACTAGTACTGTAGTAGGTTGCTAAACTAGTTTTTCTATCTATGTGCATTGATAATGTGTTGTATCTTGATAATGTAAATATGATTTACTTTTTTTAATAATTAGAAAATTACAAGGGGGTGGGGCGGGACACGTAAAACCAAAACCCTTTGAATGAAAATGAACAAGTACAACAAAAGGAATAGAAAAACTATTATGATGTGGTTCGATGTAGCTGGTTGAACTGCTTTCATTTAGTATCATACAATACTGCTCCCAAGTACATGAATTTTGGAAATGATTTTCATACTTCATCACATGGTTATTGTATGTGTACGTGTTGTTCCATTTCCACATGCAATTCATATATCGGATATTGTGGAATTACCTAATATGATGTTACAGTATATGAAGCATACAATATTTGAGACGAAGCAAAAAGGAAATCATGTTATGGTTGGAGCATTCAACTTTGTAGCAGATAAAAACAAGAAGGTTTTTTGTTGTATTACTTGATTGCAAAAAAACAAAATCAAAATTTCATATTTTCTCTATAAAAGTATGAAGTAAAAATTCATTGTAGGTGACATAAAAATTTAACAGAAATTTTAGAGAAATTTCGGACAAAATTTCGGTGTGAATTTTTAAATATATATTGTGTGTGTAGATATTTCGGAAATTAAGAATTTCGTGAAAATGTACGGAAATTTCCGAAAATTTCAGAAAACTTCTGACATAAATGATATAGCATATGAATTTCCTTTCGGTACTTCAAAATTACGGAAATTTCGGCAGTTTCGGAGAAATTTAAAACCTTGGTTACAGGTCCGTCATCTACGATGATATCCATGAGCCAAACGGGCCCAACCCCTAACCAACCTAATCGCCCCTCAACTCGGGCTACAATATAAGGCCACTTCCGAGAGTCACGATTAATCCCTACTACAAACATTACAATCAACCACTTCACCTTCATCTACACCGTGTCCCAAACCAACCAGACCATGTGCAAGAGCAAGTGACAACCACGTTGACAACAAGATAACATCGAGAGTAAAACATGTAGTCCCCAGAAATAATGCCATATCCACGGCACTTCATTCATACTAACCCAAGAGACAAAGTACATCCTCACAGCCAACCTCAAGAAGAAAGCTACTCCCTTCTGTTTGAACCCAAAATGAGCATTTTGGCCTGACAAGGCGTGGCTTGGAGAAATTGAGCCAATGTCAGTGGCTCAAGCTATATATTGTCGACAAGTTCGAAATATATTATTTAGAGGCTAAATAAAGCCTACCTGCAGAATTATGGAAGATTATGCAAGCCGCAAGAAAAGACACGCCCATGCGAATATTCATACTCCATTCAATTAAGGAATATGACATGCACGTGGGGAAACATTCAACTACATTTCATGATGGTCAATAGGGAAAACCTATCATGATTCCATTAGTGCTTAATTGGAAAACCTATCATAATTCCATTAGTGCTTAAGTGTTTAAACCACTATGATTCTATTAGTGCTTAAGTGTTTAAACCACCATGATTCCATTAGTGCTTAAGTTCTTAACCCATCATTATTTATTTAAGGTAAACCACTATGGCTTGGTAGCCTATATATAGAGGCTACGACGAAGTAACAAGACAATTCATCAATTCATCTCTATGATCATCCAAGCCTTTCTAGAGCAACCCCTCTCTTTCTCTTACCGGTGACCACACTCTAGTCCCTGAATCCTCAGGAGCCAATTGTCAGTGCCACCTTCTGTCAACGTGCTTCGGTCCTAGTCTCCTCGGGAGCCGACTGTAGTAC
>BDJD01000244.1:142242-161461 GCA_002564525.1 Rosa multiflora
ACACTGTTTTCCGTGGTGTGAATCATTTCTCATTATTGAGACGACGGTTGTAAAATTTCCGTCTTCTAATATGAATTCAACCAACTGGTGTTTTTTATGCTGAAATTATGTATTGCTTCAGAAGACTGTTATAAATAAAAGCGTGGTGTGACTGTGAAAAACTTTGAGCGCCAATCTTCCCACCATTTAGTGGTGCCAGTTTTCACCCCAAACCCTAAGCTTTAGCTTCATCTGATAACAAGAAAGTTAGAACATATATTGGTTGGTACAACGGATAAGTCTAAAACTGTGGTATGAATGAAGTTAATTAGCAAGAGAGAAATTAGAAATATGTCCCCCCAAAGTGCAAACCCAAAATTCAAAATTTGAACATTTGGACAACATGATTGTATGAGGGCTTGTCCATTAACTCAAGAGCCCATGCCCACGCCCGTGTCCATGCCCTAAACGAGGGGTTGCCCTCTACACTTGGGCAAAAAATTAAAACCCTATTCGACTTATCTAGCCTTTCTCTCTATCTTCGACAACTTTCTTCCTTGGCCTTTCTCTCGACAACTTGTATTCAACAAAACCATTCCTCTACAAACTGCGACCCCGACCATGACCATCACTCTTCGACAAAACGCGACCCCGACCGCAACCATCACTCTTCGACAATGCTAATGTTAGAACCAACTCTGCTTCAAGGGTTCTTCAAATCGCTTCCCTTTCCCATCCCATCGCTTCAGGGTTATTCCCTTCCCATTGTTGTAGGGTTCTTCAGATCTATTGGCGGTGGTGATTGTTGCTTTATTTGGTTGCTTGTGGCTTCGATTGGCTTCGGCGGTGGTGTTGGCTTCGATTCGGCAGTGGCTGTAGCTTTGGAGGCTGAGGTTGGTCTCGTGAGAGGTTGAAATTGAGTTCTGGCGACTATAGATCTGAATCGAACTCTCAAATCAATTTTCTTCTGAGGCAGCATAGGTAGGTTTGTCTGGGTTTTGAGATTGGAAATCTAAATTTCTTTGATCTCCCCATAATTTTATCGCTGCCATTTCTATACGGCCTTCTCCATTGGATAATCATACCAACCCACACAATTACTTTAGGTACAAGCGTGGTGTGACTGTGAAAAACTTTGAGCGCCAATCTTCCCACCATTTAGTGGTGCCAGTTTTCACCCCAAACCCTAAGCTTTAGCTTCATCTGATAACAAGAAAGTTAGAACATATATTGGTTGGTACAACGGACAAGTCTAAAACTGTGGTATGAATGAAGTCAATTAGCAAGAGAGAAATTAGAAATATGTCCCCCCAAAGCGCAAACCCAAAATTCAAAATTTGAACATTTGGACAACATGATTGTATGAGGGCTTGTCCATTAACTCAAGAGCCCGTGCCCACGCCCGTGTCCATGCCCTAAACGAGGGGTTGCCCTCTACACTTGGGCACAAAATTAAAACCCTATTTGACATATCTAGCCTTTCTCTCTATCTTCGACAACTTTCTTCCTTGGCCTTTCTCTCGACAACTTGTATTCAACAAAACCATTCCTCTACAAACTGCGACCCCGACCACGACCATCACTCTTCGACAAAACCCGACCCCGGCCGCAACCATCACTCTTCGACAATGCTAATATTAGAACCAACTCTGCTTCAAGGGTTCTTCAAATCGCTTCCCTTTCCCATCCCATCGCTTCAGGGTTATTCCCTTCCCATTGTTGTAGGGTTCTTCAGATCTCTTGGTGGTGGTGATTGTTGCTTTATTTGGTTGCTTGTGGCTTCGATTGGCTTCGGCGGTGGTGTTGGCTTCGATTCGGCAGTGGCTGTAGCTTTGGAGGCTGAGGTTGGTCTCGTGAGAGGTTGAAATTGAGTTCTAGCGACTATAGATCTGAATCGAACTCTCAAATCAATTTTCTTCTGAGGCAGCATAGGTAGGTTTGTCTGGGTTTTGAGATTGGAAATCTAAATTTCTTTGATCTCCCCAGTATTTTATCTCTGCTACCATTTCTGTATAGCCTTCTCCATTGGCTAATCATACCAACCCACACAATTACTTTAGGTACCTTTCCTTCAACAACGACGAGGCCAGATCCCCATTCATTCTTTGCTGAATTCGAAATCCCCAATTTTCTAGGGTTTCAATTTTCAACCTCAACCCCCAAACCATGGCCTTATTCAAGAAGGCTCAGGTATTTATCTTTATCTCTCTATTGTCATTTTCCGCTCCAATTTGGGAATTGAGATTACAAATTAGCTGGACTAAACTCTTAGCATGACTGTTGAGAAATCCTTAATTTTCTTTTGTTCCTTCTTAGTGGTTATTGTAATAGGCATTTGCCTTGATATTATATGCTTGTTTTGTTGCATATATATGTCGCTGCTCAGAGGTATTCTAAAGCTTTGGATGGAGTAGGACAGTGTGATATCCCGCACCCGATTTTGATTTATTATCTTTGAGCTAGATTTTTTTTTTTATATTTCTTATCCTTCTTCTTTCTATTGTGGTATATTTCCACACACACACATATATATATATATATATATTTAATGTTGCATATATATGTCGCTGCTCAGAGGTATTCTAAAGCTTTGGATGGAGTAGGACAGTGTGATATCCCGCACCCGATTTTGATTTATTATCTTTGAGCTAGATTTTTTTATTTTTTTTATTTCTTATCCTTCTTCTTTCTATTGTGGTATATTTCCACATATATATATATATATATATATATTTAATTGTCTATTAGTTAATTGTTCTATTTTATTGTTATGGTTATATGGATGTCTTTTATTTTGGGAAGATAAGAAGGGGGCAGTGGCCTACTAAAGGAGAGAGGAGGAGATGGGAAAAGGGAGAGGAGAAGAGAAGAAGAAGAAAAAAAGAAAAAAAAGAAAGAAGAATCAGAGCGAGAGAGAGAGAGAAAAGAGTTCGTTTGGAGAGTTTGGGTTTTTATCAAAGGTTACGAATTGGGTAGTTTGGTTTTGAGGGGAGAGAAGCTAGAGGGTTTAGATTGATTTTCAGAAGTAAGGATGAGCATTTGACAGTTTGGTTTTCTGGTTTTGATAAGATTTGTCGAAAGGCAAAAGGGGAGGAAGTTTCGGAAGTGGAGTGCTTTGTTTTGGGTTGTAACCGTCTCTGTTTGCCTTGCTTTATGGTGAGTGACTCCTATATCTGAATTTGTGTTTTCCTTGAGAATAAGCTTTTCTTGATTTTGTATTTACTGTTTTCATTATGCTCTTTGTGAGATTGGTCTTGTGAATGTGAGGTTTCGTATTCAATGTTCTATGAATTTTTGGTTGTGGACTTAGATGGTGATTTCTGATTGTTTCTACATCTCTAGTTTCCCACATGTTATTTCGGACTAGTAAGGGTGAGCAATTGCTCAGTGAAGTTTGTTTTGTTTCCTTCTGACACTTTGGTGTTAGAAATTGGGTGTTTTTGGTTCTACGATGCCTATCAAATGTTTTGTGTCAATCCTCTATTTTCTTTTGTACTTGGAATTGATGTGAACTGTTTTGGGATTAGTTTTGGATATTGTATTTGTTAGAAGTGTTCTTCGATTTATTATTAGCCTTTGAAATTAGGTTGGTGTGACAGTTTTTGAGTTCGTTAAATATGTGATTTAGGTAATGTTAGTTTCTTTTCCCTCAATTCTTACGGGGTTTAGATTTTATTGCAAAAAGCTCAGTTTTGCGATTATATTTCTAAGGTCAGAGGACTTTTGAGTCTTATGTTGGCTGTTTATCGAATTGACGTTGGTGGAAAAGTTGAATTCCAATTGTATGTGACTTCAAGTTAGAACTGATAGTATTTAGTTGTTGTTACTTTGCTTTATTAGCGTTTGCAATCTTGTAAAGCTATTTTGGGATAGGTTGTCGATTATACTTTGAAGAGTAGTGTGTTTTGGTTTAATTTGACATTCTGACATAGTCAAAGGAGAAGTTGAGAACCTGTTATTTCTTTCTCTTTATTTGATCTTTATGTTCTGCTTGTGGTCTTGCAATTATCTATGTTAAGAGCTTTTTGAGAATATACATTTCTGTTATATTTGTGAACCTTATTAGTCTTATTAGAAGCTTCAATTCATTGGTGTCACTTGCATCGGATTCATTCTTTTCTTCTTGATTTTGTTGTTGGGTTTTAAGGGTCTCGGCATATGGCTTCTGGTGGTTAGTAGTGAAATCAGATCTCTAAAATGTAATGTTGGAAGAAGTCGGCATATGTCTATTCTGTAGCATAGATGCTTTTTATAAGTCAACGTTGTGCAAAATTAATATGTTTTTGATGGTTGATATGATTTCCTTCTGCATCAGGCTATGTCAAGAATGCCAAACTTTGATTGAAAACCATTCTAAGATAAAGCTTCTCAGCAATGTGAGGAATAACTTGAATACAACCTTAAAGGTTTATGAACTTTGTGCATTTTGGCATGACAAGGCACGTCTTGGAGAAATTGAGCCAATGTCAGTGGCTCAAGCTATATATTGTTGACAAGTTCGAAATATATATATTTAGAGGCTAAATAAAGCCTACTATGGAAGCATGAAAAGTCAACTTTAGCACATTTTCCTACTTCGGCCAGGAGAAACTGAGCTAAACAAGGAAAGAGGGGCGGCATACTAACCAAATGAAATCAAAATGAGCTAAAACTTTCCATATTAAATCTAGAAAGCCCAATGATCATTTCTTATGAAGAGTGCCAGAACTAGATTTGAGTGGAAGGCCTTCAAACAATCAGTCCAATCTTTTACAGAAGCAAAACTGGAAAACTGGACCTGTAAGAGGTCCAGCAGCATTTCCGGCCCAACCACATGGAAATAAATTCTGAAATTTTACCAGGATGATCTAGACTCATAGTGGAACATTTTTTATGAAGAAGTCGAAGGCTCATTTTGAAGTCTTGTTGGAGAAATAATTGAAGGAATAAAGGAGCCGAAAGTGATTCAAAATCACTCCAAAATTCATCATTTTTACCTCCATTATCTCCATTTAGTGCTCCACCTCCACCTCCACTATCTCCAATTAGTGCTCCACTATCATTTGTTTAAGGCCAACTGCTTTGGCATGGTAGCCTATAAATAGAGGTTACAAATTCATCACAAAACACACTTTCACAACATCAAAACATCTCTAAGATGATCTAAGTTCTCTCTAGAGCAACCTCTCTAAGAGCAACTCCTCTCCTTCTCTTTCTCTTACCAGTGATCACACTCCTAGTCCTAGTCTTCACTTTCATTTGTTTAATGCTAAATGCTTTGGCATGGTAGCCTATAAATAGAGGTTACAAATTCATCACAAAGCACACATTCACAACAACAACATCTCTAAGATGATCTAAGTTCTCTCTAGAGCAACCTCTCTAAGAGCAACTCCTCTCCTTCTCTTTCTCCTACCGGTGATCACACTCCTAGTCCTAGTCTTCTCAGAAGCCGACTTTCAATGCCACCAAACCCAAACCAGCCAAGCAAGGATAACGCCCTAGCAACCCATCCAAGCTAAAGTCACGCTTTAGCAAGTTCTCCTCACTTCCTAGTGGTTCTCGCTCTGCTCGATCTACAACATCGAGTATCGATTGTGATTTTCAAGAAACTCAGCAAAAGTCCTCGCCACGAGGCACAAAGAATACAGCGATGAGGTTGGTGCTCTCCTAGTCTACAATTGCTCGATAGAAGCCAGGTCAAGGGACACCCCCGACGACCTCACTCGACGGTGCTGGCACGCCCCTCACCCGAACGGTGCTGGCACGCCCGCGCAAGAAAAGAGACTGTTGACCAGCTGCAATAAAATAGGAGCCAAACATTTTGGCACGCCCAGTGGGACTTACTGTGAGCTGTGAATCACACCACTATTAAGAAATTAAGACTTCCAGAAGCCATTGGGAAGTCAAGCGCAAACCCTTATCAAAAGGTTTACGTTAACTGCCCGAAGCATAAGACCTCCAGTTACAGACTGCACTCGCGTGCAGATTGTCGTGGTCTTTCCGAAGAACAAGTAACCCAAAGATTTTCTCCCCACCCTCCATCGATAGAGATGTCAACTGTTAAACCGTCGTGTGAAGCCTTTTGTGTAGTAGTGCATCCTGTCCCGGACCGGAATGCAGAGGCAGCAAAACCGGCAACGCTCGTCCGGGAGAGATGGCTCGAAACTTTGCTCTGTCCTTTTTTCTCCGCACGTAGGGTTTCATTGAAAGACTAGCCTTTTCTCACTTAAATTCCATATTCTTGCTTGGCCAAAACGAAAAGAAAAAATCCACAAACTTGCTCTTTTTAATTCCGATATATTTAGTCTGTGGACCATAAGCATTATTGAATTCAGGGATTGTCTAAACATTCCAAGATATATGTATGTTTTTCTTTTCGACTAGAAGATATATGTATGTTTGGTTAGATAGGATCATTTATATATTTTGTTTTGTATTCTTATGGTCATATCATAATGTTGTGATTGTTGTCATAGATTCTTAATAGAGAATCAAACACGCAACTCCAAAGTCCATCGTGGCCAACTTTTCTAACTTTCAGTGGTCAACAATGAGATCAGACAAAGATTGAGTATAGCCTATAAAATTGACCTCGTTTCATTGGACCACTCCATCACCACCATTTGTGCCTCGAAGAGATAATTCTAAAGTCTAAGAAGACCATGAGCAAATCGGAGGTGGTGTTCATCTCAACCCCCCAAATCGGAAACCTAGTCCCACTCGTCGAGTTCGCTCAGCTCCTAGTCAACCATGACCCTCGATTCCACGCCACCATCCTCATCATCACCATGCCCCAAAGACCCACCGTCAACACTTACATCCAATCCCGCGCCGCCGCGTCAGCCACCAGCATCAACTTCCTCCACCTCCCCATCGTAGATCCACTTGCAGAGGATGAGTACCAGTCCTCCATCGCCTACCTTTCCCTACTTATACAAAAACACAAGCCCCACGTAAAGCATGCTATAGCCGACCTCATGTCCTCTGCCGAGTCAAACCGAGTTGTTGCGTTTTTCGTGGACATGTTTTGTACGTCCATGATCGACGTTGGCAACGAGCTTGAGATTCCTTGTTATATGTATTTCGCTTCTCCGGCGACGTTTCTGAGCTTCATGTTTCATATTCCGGTCTTGGACGCCGAAATTTCAACCGACTTTGGCGACTTGGATACTGAGTTGACTATACCGGGTTTTGCTAACTCGGTGCCTCCACTGGTCTTGCCGACGGCGCTGTTGAGTAAGAAGGGGGATACGTACCCTTCCTATTTATCCCATACGGCAAGGTACAAGGAACCCAAGGGTATTGTTGTCAATACGTTCAAGGAATTGGAGCCACACGCGCTTAGCTCGCTGGCTGCGAGTGATGTGCCGCGAGTTCACGCTATTGGGCCGATTCTTGATCTTAATGGGCCGGGCCAATGGCAGGATCCGGACCGGTACGAGAGCGTGGTGAAGTGGCTTGATGACCAGCCTCCATCGTCTGTGGTGCTGTTGTGCTTTGGGAGCATGGGGAGTCTTAGTGGGCCTCAGGTGAGGGAGATAGCATTTGGGCTGGAAAGGGCTGGGTTTCGGTTCTTATGGGCATTGCGTGAACCGCCCAAGTCCGCTGTGTACCTCCCAAGCGACCCCGCAAACGTAGACGAGGTATTGCCACACGGGTTTTTAGAACGGACATGCAAATTGGGCTTGGTGTGCGGGTGGGTTCCGCAAGTGAAGATTCTGGCCCACCAAGCGATCGGAGGGTTCATATCGCATTGCGGGTGGAACTCTATTTTGGAGAGCTTGTGGTATGGGGTACCGATTGCCACTTGGCCGATTTACGCAGAACAACAAATGAACGCGTTTGAGATGGTGAAGGAATTGGGATTGGCAGTAGAGATTAGGCTGGACTATAGGGAGGGAAGTAATTTGGTGATGGCGGAGGAGGTGGAGAGAAGCATAAAGAGCTTGATGGACGGTGATCATGT
This sequence comes from Rosa multiflora, assembly GCA_002564525.1. Taxonomy (NCBI): domain Eukaryota; kingdom Viridiplantae; phylum Streptophyta; class Magnoliopsida; order Rosales; family Rosaceae; genus Rosa; species Rosa multiflora. Next base: position 150,170 of record BDJD01000244.1, read on the forward strand.
GGTGAGGACTAGGGTGAAAGACATGAGAGAGAAGAGTAGGGGAGCATTGATGGAAAATGGGTCTGCATACAAAGCACTAGAAGGTTTAATTGAGGAGCTAATGCCCAAGATTTGAGACAAATATTAATTGTCCTCTCTATATGTCTTGTGTACAGGCCAGAGCAGTGGAAAGTTGGAATAATTGTAGCTCTTTGTCCTCATATTGCTTATTTATATATGAACACTGAAAAGTATCAAAACTATAATGCCTAAACCCCCAAAAAAGTAGTCAGAAAAAATAAAACTAGACCTAATCAAATCCCATTCACAAATGACAAATCACAATCATCTACTTTAAATTCTAGTGATAGAAGTGCCTTAACTAAGTAAGAGGCTTAGGATCATAGGATGCATATATTATATATTGGGATCAATTGAAGAGGAATTCACCCCTCAGGATAGATTCCAGAGAGTTTATCTTTTATCTTCTTTGACCATTTGCATTACTTAAATTTTTTTTTTTTGTTTCTTTTTTGTAAGGAAGCGGGAGTAAGACTATCTCAGCGTTCTAGCCTGAAATTTTATTAATATAAAATGAAAGTACAAAGAAGCCGGCGGACAAAATCAAAACCGGGCTCAAGAAAAAAACTTGCTATAAGAGACTGAATGGACTGACTTGAACTTATCTTGCAACAATTTCACTGGAAAAAATTGTTCTAAAAAAAAAACAAAAAAAAAACCATTCAAGCAACCAATTCTAAAGGCTTCTTGATTCATCTATTTATGAGGGCAATCCATTACTTCGTGGGGTTCCTCACTTCCTCTTCAAGTGCCAAGGAGCACCTTTGGGACAAAATCTTTTATGAGATAGACAATAAAGACAAAGACGATAAGAAAATACTTGATTTCTATCTCAACCGTATTCTCAGTTTTATCATTGGCTTTTGGAGTTTTTTTTGGAACATTTATCATAAAGTTAGGAGGCATAATGCATATTTTCAATTTTTTGACAGCATGAAAGATAAGGTAGCAACATGGATTGCACTGTAAGTAGCTTGACAAAGAAACAATTAAATCTGGCATAATGTGAAAGGATATGGTGTAAATTTTTTTTTAGGGGAATTTAAATCAAGGTCCAATTTCGTAGTTCAATAGTGGATGTGGTCACTTTTATTTGTTAATTGCGGTCCATTGACTATTTGTTCTGTCCAATTTGCTCATTCAAGTCAAGAATGGAAACAAATTTAAATTACCTGATTTTGCAAAATTTTCATTATTACTATTTTTAATTTTTCAGATATTGAAATTTAAATGATTAATTATACACAATCATTCCAAAAATTATGAATAAATATAAAATGAACATAACTGAACAATATAAAACTTAAAACATCAAGTCAACCTAACTACGAGATATATCGGTGAGGAGGCCTCCAAGTATCTCGGAGGGACCTTGGGAGTACGAAACCTAGGGTTTCGTTTTCTTGGAGGCGGTGAACCCTCGTTCCCCTGACCAGGCATCAACGAGCTCTAGGTGTGGGCGGTGTGAGACAGTAGGCACGGCGGCGACGCGGATATGTGGGTTTGCGTTTGGCTGCAGGGGTTCTTTACTGCGACAGCGATCTAGTTTCTGGCAGTAGCTCGATCCAGGTTTTCATCTGGGTGGTGCGACTCTAGTGTTCAGGCGTTGATCGTAGGCGTGCGGCGATTGGACTCACCACTACAAATAAAGGCAAAGGCCACACATGTATTGCCACAAATTTGTAAAACCGAGGATATGGAGCTCATACCCAGTGTTATATACAATATTGGTGTCTATATCCTCCACTTATAAGCACAAAGCGTGGGAGGCTGATTAAATAAATATTATTTATTTATTTATATATATTCAAACCAATATTTAATACTTGTTTAACTTTTCTTTTTTGTGAAAGCTAATTTTATGGAATATTTTATCCTTTCCTTTTCCTCTTCGATCACATCATAAATTGTGCTCCACACCTTTAATTTGAATCTCAGACTCTCTCTCTCTCTTTCATCTTCTTCTCAGAAAAAAAAACTTATCTCTTTCTCTGGTCTCTCTCTACCTCTCTCTATCTGGTCTTACTGCTCCAAATTCACCATGATCGATTACCCTGGACAGTCTGAATTGTAGGGACTAGATCCCCAATCTATTCAACTCTGGTCTATCAATTTCACCTAATTTCTATTTTCGAAGTAGGGGTTGTGATTTCTGATGCGATTGTGGTTTTTCTTTGCATTAAGGGATTGCAGAGATTGAAGAGATTTCAGACTGTGTTCGTGGAGAGCGAGGTTGCGAATCACCTGGGATGAAAAAGCCATAAGCCATTACAACTCGTTCGTCGTGCTTGAACCTAAGACCTGGGATGAAGCTCCTGTGGATAACACAAACAGGTACCATTTTGGTTTTTATTATTTTAATTTTCTTTGAAGGCTCATTCGATAGATGTGGGAGAAAAATTGGATGATTTTTGTTGTCTATGGCTTTTTGATTGAATTTTGTATGGGTCTGTGACTCTGTGCCTATCATCTCTAATCCAAGATCCCCATTGAATTTTGTATGGGTCTGTGACTCTGTGCCTATCATCTCTAATCCAAGATCCCCATTGAATTTTGTATGGGTCTGTGACTCTGTGCCTATCATCTCTAATCCAAGATCCCCATTGAATTTTGTATGGGTCTGTGACTCTGTGCCTATCATCTCTAATCCAAGATCCCCATTGAATTTTGTATGGGTCTGTGACTCTGTGCCTATCATCTCTAATCCAAGATCCCCATTGAATTTTGTATGGGTCTGTGACTCTGTGCCTATCATCTCTAATCCAAGATCCCCATTGAATTTTGTATGGGTCTGTGACTCTGTGCCTATCATCTCTAATCCAAGATCCCCAATTTCAGCACTGAGTAGGAGGCTGAAACCATGGCAGCGATTAAACCCAAGAAGATCATCATTGAGATCCTGGTATAGGTGAGTTCTGTTCCTTGTTTGTTTCTTCAACACTAACTTCAATTATGGACTTTGACACTCAAAAGATTCAAGCTTTAAACATGGATTGCCTCTGCTTTCAGATTTCGGCCAAATCAATTGCAAATTGAAGCTGCTCTTCTTGCTTTCCCTTGTACTCACCAACTTGATTAAGCCATCCATCCCCAGAAAGATGAGATAAAATGAATAATATCAAGAATCTAATCAATTTCAATTTCGGAACTACAAAGAAGCAAGAGGACTGAGGACTCAGTACTGGACCATGAATAGAAGCAATTGTTGACCAAAAACAAAAAAAACAAAATAGAAGCAATCGAAACTCTGATTCCTACCCATGGTCCCCACCATGTCAGAAGAAGCCACACACAACAAAATGAGACAATTAAGGAGAAAGCAACCCCTCCACAGGGCACTGACATCAAAGAAAGTGGCTGCGTCGTGGAAATGGATAATAGACACGTACATGTGTGGCCTTTGGCCCAAATATGTCACCAATAGTGTATGTGGCTATTTCCCATAATTCTAGTAGTGACTTCTCAAGGGTGGAGGTCTGACCATTGTTTGCTCCCCAAGTCAGGGTCTAAGGAGTTTCTTCTTCTGATCTTGGAGATGGTAGAGGATAGGGGACGGCCGCCGGAATGGTGACCGGCGAAGGCTCACTTGATGGCCGGCGCTGCATCTCAGTCTAAGGGGATGTGGGTGGATGCTGGGCTATGGGCCAATAGGTCACTGCTTGCCTGGGTTGTAGCAATGTAGCCTAGTTGGGCTAGCCCACTATCTCTCTCTTCCTTTTGGATCGGGCTTGGTGTGAGCCTTTGGGGAGTGATGTAGGCCTATGCTATTTTTGGTTGAAGCTGATCCTGTTTTGGTTGCTGCGATGTACACCATTAAAGTCTTTAGGCGTGAAAATTCCAAGGTAGTGCTTTGATTGAAAATTGTGTAGGCGTAGGGTTTTTTTCTTTGAATAAGTGAGCTCCGCTCTATTAGGGTTGGAGAGTTTTCCTTTAGGCTTTAGTCTTTTTGGTTAGAAGTGCTTTGGCTGCTTTGATAGTCGATCTTGTGCTTGTACTTGTATTATGAGTGGTTTCTCTGAAACCCTCTAGCTTGACGCAGTGACTTCGTTATTTTAATGGAACCTGATTCCGTTTCCCTCAAAAAAAAAAAAAAAAAACCTAATTACCAGATATAATTAAAGAACTTGAAATCAATTTAACAAAAAAGTATGCAAGCATGAGTGTTTTACCTCATACAGAGGCATATATTTTCACCTCGCAAAGAGAAAATATGGTATTCTAGTATAAACCTAACTAAAAGGTAGAAAGTGAAGAACATTAAATAAACCTACCTATAAGGTACATATAATTATAGAACATGAAATCAACATAAAAAAATAATATGCAAATCTAGACCTCATATAGATGTATAATTATTTTCACCTCATAAAGAGGTATGTTTTTCGCTACATAGGTCTAAACAAAGGTAAAAGTTTAACCACGTACTATACCTAATATGCAGATACATAAATAAAAATTATATTTACATGATAACAAATTATCAATCCATTGATAAGAGAGAAATGGTTCATGTAAGAGAGTAGTGAAGACAAATTAAGTCAACAATTATTAGTGAGTTAATAACATCACTAAAAAACAAGCAAACCCTAGGGTTTGAGCAGAGAGTGGCGGCAGATTTCTTCTGAGGATCCGCCTGTGGTCTAGAAGCGACGAGGCTCTTCAGTGTGGGGCGTGGAATCGCAGGGTACCAGAGATGTGGTGATGAAGACGTTGCTTGTCTCTTTGGTCGTGTTCTTGTTCTTTACATACGTGTTCTGATCAGATGGAAACTAGAATTAGAAACAAAAAGGAAAACGTTTATATTCATTATTAGCAAAGTGAATAGTGATGTATATCAGCTAGTTTTATTGTAAAGATCTTATTATTATCACTCCAGTTCTATGAAATTGCATTTACCCTTGTGTAAGACAGATAGTGATCGGCTGCTGATCTTTCATACACTCTTAAGAAAAAGAGCTAATAGGGATTTTCAGTAGAATATGAAATTTTTCATGCTGTGGTAGCATTCATATTCCAAAAGACTAGTACATAATTAATAAAGACTTTACACTCCCTACCTAGTGATCATGATCGGCCATGTTGGTCTATCTGCAAACAACCCTAGTATGTATATGTGTGTGTGTCTATACCATCAGTATTAGGACGTACTATCAGTATTAGGACTTACATAGTTTATGGTCTCACTGGCCGTGATCACGAGGCTAGTTAATATAGTAAAATGGAAGGCTAGAACAATGCCTTATAAATTTGTAATTTATACCGAATGAGTTTCATAATTTTCGTTTTTATTAATGAAGTTTCCACTCTCTGTAACTTACTTTATTCAAATCTCGTATCTTCGAGGTTCATTAAAAAAAAAAAAAAATTATTCCTTATATTAGTCATATATGTTATATTAAGCTGAATTTCGAATCAATTACACTCATAACCCAAATCTAAAAAATATGAATTTCGATCAAGAGTTTAGAGAATTATTCAGAAAGTTAACCCCCACAACTTGTTACGGTGGCCGAGGAACTTGGACTCACCTGAGTCAGAATCCGGAGAAGGGCTGGAATCCAGTTTTACTTGATCGCTAGCAAATTATGGGTACGACTGTACGAGTAGATTTACTGAGGCACACATGTAGCACGTACTTAGTAGCTAGTTTTGGTCATGCATGGCTTTCACTTCATTGGGTAAACATCCTTAACAGCTACGATGCTCATGGACCAATATTGATTCCACATTCCTCTGGGGTTAACAATTTCCCATTTCCCATTCCCGCTCATCCCGGGTTAACAATGCTAAGGAAACGTTTAGAACTTTGAATGTTGATTAAAAATATTACAAACCTTGTGAGTGAGTAGCTAGAATTAATTCCTTGTGTTACACAATACGGGATGGCCTCAGGTGGTGATCTCGTCAATAAATGGATGTAGCCCAAAAAAATCATAAAATACATACCTTCTGAGAACCTGCAACTGCTTTCTATGGCTGGAGAGAACCAATGGCTACCATTTCCCCAACAACTTCACTTACTGAACTGAATGAATTACCAGCTTGACCAGCCAGAAAGTTGGTATAAAATTCATACCAGTAGTACAATCGAATAACAACCATTGATATGTCGATCACCTTACATCCAATGGTCAGTTTTGATTTGGAAGTCCAATAAAAGCCTAGTTTAAGGCAACCACGCACAGCTCCTTCACCACTCTCTGTTACTCTTCTCCGTCTCATCTTATGTCTTCTGACCTCTAACACCACAACTTTCCGGGTCTAAATCCAATTCATCCCCACGTACAGACCATGCCAAATATTAATTCTATTCTTACTTCTGATTATCTCTTAGTTCGATGGCTACTCGTTTTACGTACTCATCAGGAATGGTATTTGATAAACATTCTCCATATATGTCATCAAATCAAGTTTCCGGGTCTAAATGGTACTTGATAAACATTCTCCATATATACTTGACTCAAATATTGATCACTATGTCATCAAATAAAGTGTGCCAAGGATGTAAATGATGATCCATTTTCCGTTACAGCCTTTCTAATCTTCTTTCATCTCTTTAGCCTTTTTTCTCACGAAGTCATTACCTTCCATTAAGCGTGTTACCGCTTTCTCTAGCTCATCTACCGTTATTAAATCGTTGTAATCCCTATACTCTATCTTAATTCTTACCGGTAATTTTAATTCTTTCACCATCTCAAATGCTCTCATTTGTTGGTCGGCGTATATAGGCCATGTAGCAACTGGTACGCCGTACGGCCGTACCATACGCTCTCCAAAATTGAGTTCTAACCGCAATGTGATATGAACCCTCCGATCGCTTCGTGCGCTAACACTGTCGCTTGCGGGACCCACCCACACACCAAGCCCCCAACACTTCGTTCTAAGAGGCCATCAACCACTTTCTCCAGATCCATGTACTTGCTCGGAAGGCCCAATATGCCTTGGGCGGCTCACGCAAGGACCACACGAAACGAACCTTGGCCCGCTCAAGCCCAATTGCGACCTCTCTCACTTGAGGTCCGGTAAGACTTCCCATGCTTCCAAAGCACAGAAATACCACAGAAGATGAAGGTTGATTATCTACCCATTTCATGATGGTATCACGACTAACCTTCTCTGAATACCAGTCATCCGGTCCAGTGACAGCAATGACTGGTCCGACCGGATAAACCGGCGGACCTCGACCATCAGTAACAATATTAAGTGCATGTGGTTCAAGTTCGTCATCCGTATTCATGATAATACCCTTTGTTTCTCTATACCTATTCGCCTGGAGAAATTATTACATGGTCTCGAACCATAGTACATGTGGTAATCCGGAGTGATATTATTGGCTCATGTGACTCGTAGTGATTTTTGATTAGTCTCTTAAATTAATTTTTTTTTCTTTTTTTTTTTCACCCCATGCATGGTGCCCACCACATTTCACTATTGGTTGAGACCATCACATGGCAGTGCCACGTGGTACTCCAGGACCACAGAATAATTCCTTATTTGCAGGATGCAAAAACCAAAAATAACCATCTTCTTTTCTTTTGATCACCACCATTGGTAACACTTGCTTGGGTATCTGGTTAACAAAACTGGCTATCTCCAACTCAGTCCCAGAGTCACGAAACTCAGTCGTGGTTGTTTCTTTGTCTAGGGTTGGCAAATGAAGCATAAACCTAGAAACCCAGCAAGAGACGTGAAGAACAAGTAAGGAGGAACCTCTAGTTCTTTAGCCACATCGATCATCGCAGTGCAAAGTACATCCACAACCATCGCAGCTAGTCGGACTCGAACTGAGTTGGAAACTGACTCGGCTTGCAAGGTATATATAAGTGGTTACCTGCTTGACATGGGGCTTCCATTGATCGGAAATGATCCTTAGAAGGGAGGTGTATGATATACAGGTAGGTCGATGAATCAGATATTATTGGCAGCGTAGGTTTCTGCTCGGGACTTTGCGTATTGGTTATGGGCATATTGGGTGCTGGGATGATGGGAATGACTATTGAAAATCTGTTGGATCAAATATGGACTTAACACATATCATCATAAAGTAATTGATGATTAGCTAAATATCAAACCTAGTTTAACATGGATACAAACTGTAAATCAATACTTGTAACTTAATGAAGCAGTGTATCTATTCATTAAGGTAAGTAATCCTATTCTTAGTTTGCAAGAAAGACTACAATGTTGTGTTACATTAAGAATCTAACTGGGAAACCTAAACCGATATGGATAGCTTTAATGGGAAGCTTCTTGAGGTTTAAGTCACCTATATATACAGATGAATTGGTCCCTGTTACCACCGACGTTTTGCATATTGTTCTGTCCATTGAGAAGTAAGTTGGTAAGTAACAGAAGACCGTATTCAGTGATCGAGTTAAGCAGTTGCATAAGATGGAATCCATGCCAGTGATAGCTGAATGTAAGCCTTAATCCCTTTTGTAATTGTTTGTGCATATGTTGTGAGCATGTATATGGTTTTTACAATTGGTATCAGAGCATAGGCTCACAAAATCGTTTTAGGGTTTTGCAAAACAAACACAAAAAAAAAAAAAAAAAAAAAGGAAGGGTTTTTGCTTTACGGGTCAAGTAACTGATCAAGTAACTGACCATGTAACTGACCATGTAACTGGTCAGGTAACTGTTCAGGTACCTGACCAAGTAAGTAACTGACCAAGTAACTGGTCAGGTACCTGATCAAGGTAAGTTACTTAAGTCGATTGCTGCATCTGGTTAATTATCAAATTCACGCTTCCGCTGTGATTTTTAGCAGCAAATTTGGGAAAAAGCAAAAGCAAGTTTTTTATGTTAAATTGATTTCGATTCATAGCATGATAATTGAGTTTTTGATTGTGCTCAAGAACACTAGTTGCATTCCCGGCGAGCGTTAAGTTAGAGTAGATGGTGACCGGATGAAATTTACGATTTCTTGATTGTTTTGTGGTTTCTTGGAATCGAACCAATTTGGTTATGCTTGAATATGTATGTTGAATTGATTGATGATATGGTATTGTATATGTGATTGTGTAAAATTGTATGAAGAACAAAAATCTCTCAGTAATTGTTTACACATTATTAAAGTTGACAGATGCAAGAGCTTAATTTTCTTACAATGATGAATCTGGGTAGATCATAAAGTTAAAACCTCATGAGTTTTGTGGTTTTCTGTTGGCATAAGTGATTATGATGCACAAAGCATTCTTCATTAATGTTGGAAGAAAACACTGATCAGGTAACTGACCATGTAACTGGTCAGGTAACTGACCAAGTAACTGGTCAGGTAACTAACCATGTCACTGGTCAGGTAACTGATGAAGTACCTGATCGTGTAACAAAACTGAAATTGTGTTTTGTGTTTTAAAACTATGCTTCAGTTTTATCTTCCAAAGAAGTGGTCAAGTATGGTTTTAGAATACAAAACAGCAATATGCATGCTTGATGAAAATAAATACGGATACTTAGAAATTTTTCTTCTGTCTAAAGATGTGGATAAATTTCTTTGGATAACTTCTTTTTCATTAAACATTGTATATTGATAAAGAACTCCAGAATGTTATGCTTCTTCTCAAAAGTGTTGCTTAATATTGTTTTTGTTATGGACTAACATGAATGCAAGTATGGTTTGTTTAGGTTTTCTGTATGTTTTTGTTTAGGTTGCTTAAAGCTTAATAAAACACAGAAAATTTAAAGTTATTTTCTTTACAAATTGAGAACTCACTCGAATTTTGTTTTGCTCCTTAGGTAACTCTTACATGAACTTGAACAGTGTCTTGATGTTAACTGGAACCAACTATAGAGCTTGGCTAGATTCGGTAGAGAACTATATGGGAATGCATGAGAATATAGACTATTGCTTTACTGAGGATAAGCCTGAAGAGTTGAATGAAAAGAGGACCAAGAAAGAAATTGACCTTTACAAGAAGTGGCATAGATCCAATAGAATGGCTAAAAACCTCATTCGTACCTCTATGTCCAAGACTGTCAGAGGAAGTATAGAAGAGCCTGAGCTAGCATCAGATTTTCTGGAACCTCATTTGTACCTATATAGGTGCTAAGTTTAAAGAAAGTGAAAAAGCAGAAGCAGCTAGGCTAACCAAGGAGTTTCATGATTGGAAGTACATGGGTTCAAGGGGAGTTAGAGAGCATATTATGAAGATGATCAATATAAATGGCAGACTCATAGAGCTCTTGATGGGGGTTAGGGGTGACTAGGTAGTGCATTATGCACTATATTCCTTGCCTAACAGTTTTAGTCATCTTAGGACCAGTTACTACTCTCAAAAGGGAAACTGGACTCTAGATGAACTTATATCCATCTGTGTGGATGAAGAATCTAGGATCAAGGAAGAAAAGGAACCTACTACAACCATTAACCTCATTGAGAAGCCTAAAAGGAAAAGGGATAATGACCACTTACCCATAGAATACCAAATACAACCCCATACACTCCACCAACTTATTTTCAACCCCACTCACACAAAAGTTTTCTCTTTTTCTCCCAACTATTCCTTTCACTTAATGTTTATCCCATTAATACCCTTTTCTCTAGCTTTTACTATTCTTTTGTTTCCTTTTATTTTCTTTTGATGAAACGTGGTGGGCCCAGCTTGAATTTATTTGTCTAAATATAATTGCAGCAGAATTGTATCCTCCATTCTACGGTAAACAGTAGATTTTACTATTCATAATTTCGATCGTTGATAGACTTGAATTAGTTGCAATCTGTAAGAATACTAGCAAAAGAATTGAAAAAAGAAAGAGAAAAATCGAAAAAGCTGAAAGACTATAGAGATAGTCTTAACAAAGAAACTCCCAACTATTGGGATATCATTTATAGACTCCAAACTAGGATCTATAAATTAGAAGAAGATATTGATAATCTTTTATATGTTCTAGAAATAGAACAAAAACCACTTGATTATTTGAGCATCGGTTAGATCCGCCCCGGTTGGTATCAGAGCTTGTAAAATAGCTCAAAGGAGAACCCCTCCTTAATGGGGACAATGTCAGAATTGTTATTAGAGAAAATAAATTCTCTACTGAAATCTTCTGATGAGAAATATCAGAAGCTGTTACTAGAATTATCTAGATGCCAGTCTCATATAGAGAAACTACCTGCTATAATCCACCAAGTGGAAAGATTGGAAAATAAACTGGATTATATCAAGGAACTTCCAAAAACGGAAGAAGAAAAGCTGACAGTCGTCAGTAGAAAAATCAATGAACAGCAAAAAA
>BDJD01000244.1:166077-186268 GCA_002564525.1 Rosa multiflora
CGATAGAATTCCTGATGCTAAGAGTCTAGATAGATTCCTTGGTGTCATAAATTATGGGAGAGATTTCATTCCTAAAATCTCAGGATTAACAGCAATGTTATCTCCTAAGACAAGTTCCAAAAGAAAATGGAACTTCACAGAAGATGATGAAAAAATAGTCAAGCAGATAAAAAATCTCTGCAAAAACCTCCCTCCTCTTCAACAACCAGAAGAGAATGATGAAATTATCCTCCAGACAGATGCGAGTGATAATTACTGGTCCGGTATAGTTCTAGCAAAAACACCTGGAACTAACATTGAAAAGATTTGCAAATTTTGTAGCGGCAAGTTCAGCCCTGCAGAACTGAATTATCCCACAGGGGAAAAAGAAATTTTGGCTGTCAAGAAAACGATTTTAAATTCTCCAGCTTTTTTGGGAAAACCCTTTACTGTCAGCACCGATTGTGCTAGAGTAAAGAATTTCAAAAACTTTAAACTTGATAAAGCTGCTGATAGAGGAAGATTAGCAAACTGGCAATTATTTCTTAACCAATATGATTATAATGTCGAATTAATTGCAGGAAACAAGAATTATCTTCCAGACGCATTGACCAGAGAACTGACAATGTTTAGCCAAAGAGAAGACGACGAAGGTCGAAATCCCAGAAACAGAAGAACTGGGAAAGAACATGAACCTCAAGAAGATCCTATGGAAACTAAAGAAAAGGTTCTTAAAAGCTTTCTGCTAAGTCCTAAAGGACTAGCCTCAACTGATCAATCCCAGGGTAAAGGATTGGCTAGCCCGTCTCAAACGGCAGACGGTAAAGGCTCATCAAGACCGTTGATGGCTGCTGCTTTGCCAAAAAGCAGACCAACTCCAACTGGAGTCATAAATGTTATTAATTATGAATTAAGAACTTTTGACACTCCTGTGTTCAGAACTGGCAGGAGACTAGCTTATCACCAGAAGGCAATCCTGGATAATCTCTTATTTTCCTTTCAAGAAAGAAGCAGTGGTCTGATGTTCCCAGCTCTCTTTGCATTAGCTGAAGAACTCTACGAAAACGGAAGACCACAATTTGAAGAAAGTCATATACAGCAGAGTGCTGTAAGAAAAGAAAAAATTCTCTTCCTTGAAAGTCCAGAAAGTGCTAGAGTTCCTGTCATGGCACTTAATGAATCAGACTGGCATGAATTCCACAGTCTGATAGGAAGACATAATCCAGAAGACCTGGTTCCTCCAACTCTCTTCATTGTTTCAGGTCCTTATGTTGGAAGATACCTGGTTAATGTTCAGAGTGAACATCCTCAAGAACACAAGCTCTGGCTTGTTGAAAATGGTTTTGTCCATAATGTTTGGACCAAAACAAATGATGATCTAAAAGGTTTGCCGCCTATCATTGTCAACACAGTCAAAAATATAAGAAAGAATGATTGTATGCTTCGACTGAAGTTCAGATCCACTCCCCCAGAATGGATTCAGAAGGCAAACGGTGAAGTTGAATATATTCCTCCATATCACTATGTGAGAATCATTCAAAGGAAATATCTTCAACCAGCCTGTGTAGGGTACAATGGCCAGCCAAACTCAAGCATTCCTTGGATGAAGGCCATGACTCTAGAATATATCAAGAAAATCATCTCTGAAGATGTCCACAATACCTCCCTGGCAGCAGGAGAAAAAATTATTATCACTGCCTACGATCATCCTGATGTAGTCAGCAGTGACTTATTCCTATCTCTTACCAGAAAGGAGATAAATTCGACACTGGCATGCTTACGGTGGGTGGAGAAGCTTGAAACTGACAACCACTACAAGATGTATGTTGATACAGATGTCGAAGATAATGCAACAACAGTAAGGATGGCCCAGGCAGATAACGACTCGTTTGTCCTTGGTCACAATTCAGAAACCGACGAGAACATGTGAAGCAGCAGGTGTAGAAAAACACCGAAAGTTCTTTTGGACTTTTTCCAAAAGCTACTTTTGCTTTTCAAAAAGAAGGTGAAAAACATTTCACCTGAAGGAATCTGCTTTTCCCCAGCCGACCTCCACCAGCAGGAGCACTAAGGAAAGCAGGAAATCACGGAGTCGTGCTATGCATTTTTTGTTTTTGAATTGTAATTTGAGTTCCGCTCCCTATATAAGGAGCTTGAGCTTCTCTTAGAAGGTATTCGAAGAGAAGAGAGCATCAGTTCATATTAGTTTTAAGAAATAGCAGGGTGGTTTTCTTTCCTGTCTGTGTGAAGAAGTGTGCTTCATTTCAAGTAAGTACTGTAATCATTCTTATGGATAGCTAAACAACTTTTAGCTGTTTACCTGAGAATGAGGCTCTGAATTCCTAGCTTGTAATTATGTTTATATGAATAATTTCAGTGTGTTCACCCACTTCATCAAAGTTCTGTTATGTGTTTCTGTTATCTTAATCGTGTTCAGCCAGTATCTTATACTTTCTTTAAGTTCAGAATCTCTGTTTTTTTTAAGAAAAACTTGCCACAGCTTAGGATAGAAACAAACAGCAGTGATTCCGCCTGTTAAAGTAACCGTTAGGCAGGAGGCCGTTAGGTGAAAAACTTGGGCATGTTGAAGGCTAGTTTTGTTTTTCTCAGAAGTTGGAACAGGGTTTTCTAAGAAAAAATGAGTTTTTGGACTTAAAAGTCAGCATAGGATACACTAGGCACTACTTTAGGAAGGACTACCCTTATGAGTCTTTTCACCTAAAAGTTGTGTAAATGGGCAAAATACAAGGATGTTGGATTGATTGGGCAAAATATCATGAGTTTTTGGGCAAACGGGCACAACCCCAAAGGAAAAAGCCCCAGAATAAGCTCAAGCCTATCAAAGCTATAACTAAGAGTTCAACAGCTGCAGTGGCCAAGGAAAACTGGCCATTTAGGTTCAAGTGCTACTTTTGCAAAAGAATAGGACACATGAAAAAGGACTACACTGGCTATAAAAATTGGTTAGCCAAAAAGGGTAAGATTTTTTCTAATACAGTTTTTTCTTTAGAAATTAATCTTATAAATGTTGAACCACAGTCTTGGTGGATAGATTCAGGCTCACCTATTCATATTACTAATTCTTTGCAGGGATTCATAAGGAGGAGAATCCCAAAATGTGATGAAGTGAACCTATGTGTAGGCAATGGCATGAGAGTGGCAGTCAAGGCTATTGGAACCTTAAAGCTCGATTTAGGATTAGGAAAATTGTTAGTTTTGGACAATGTTTTTTATGTACCTTCCATGAGAAGGAATTTGGTTTCAGTTTCTCTTTTAGTAAAATCTGGTTGTAGACTTGTTATTGATAGTAATGGAATTCTTATTTCTAAAAATTCTGTTCAAATTGGTTCTGGTGTTATCTCGAATGATTATTTACAGTTAAGTTGTTCAATGGCTCAACAAGAAATTTTACTTGTTGAAGATAACACAAACAGTACTAGCACTTTAACAGGTGTTAAAAGAACCAAACTAGATGAAAAGTCGGCATTTTTATGGCATAGAAGACTCGGCCATGTTTCAAAAGAGAGATTGAAAATTTTGGTGAAAAACAACATCCTAAATGAACTTGATTTTTCTGATTTAACAGACTGTGTTGAATGCTTTAAGGGAAAAATAACTAATACTAGAAAGAAGACTGCATATAGAAGCCAAAATTTATTAGAACTCATACACACTGATATATGTGGTCCATTTAGGCACCAAACTATCTGTGGGAATGTGTATTTTATCACATTCATTGATGACTTTTCTAGATACAGTTATATTTATCTACTATCAGAAAAGGCACAAGCATTGAAAGCCTTTCAAATCTTTAAGTCTGAGGTAGAAAATCAACTAGAAAAGAAAATCAAAACAGTGAGATCAGATAGAGGCGGTGAGTTCTATGGCAAGTACACTGAATCCAGCCAACAAAAGGGTCCATTTGCCTTGTTTCAGACTGCTTTTGAGCTTTGGTGTGGCAGAAAACCTAGTCTTCATCACTGTCATGTTTGGGGATGTCATGCAAAAGCTAGGATTTATAATCCAGGCTTGAATAAACTTGATCCCAAAACTGTTAGTTGCTATTTTATAGGTTATCCAGATAAATCTAAAGGCTATAAACTATATTATGCTCATCATTCAGCTAGAATTTTTGAAACATATCAAGTAAAGTTTCTAAGTGAAAAAGTTCACAATACAAATTTTGAGGATTTAACCTCAGATTTTGAGGAATTTGTGTCAGATGAGAATATAAGTGTAGCATTGCCTTTAGAACAAGATGTAACTGATCATGTCACTGGTCATGTAACTAACCAAGTACCTATCCCTGATCAAGTAACTGACCATGTCACTGACCAAATAACTGTACCTGGTCGAGTAACTGGCCAAGTAACTGATCATGTCACTGACCAAGTTACTGTACCTGGTCAAGTCACTGACCAAGTAACTGGCCACGTAACTGAACCTCAAAATCCTCCAGTGGCTCAGCCTAGAAGATCACAGAGAGCAAGAAAACCAACTTAGGGGGGGAGATAGTGACTACATTGTTTATCTGCGAGAAGCAGAAATTGAAATGGACTGTGCAGAGGACGATGATCCAACCACATTTAATCAGGCCATTGGGAGTAGTGAATCACATCAGTGGCAGCTAGCAATGGAAGCAGAAATTGATACCATGAGCCAAAATGCAGTTTGGGAATTAGTTGAACCTGACCCCAAACAGAAGCCTATAGGTTGTAAATGGGTTTTCAAAACCAAAAGAGATGCAAATGGCAATGTAGAGAGACATAAAGCAAGATTAATTGCCAAGGGTTTCACACAGAAGGAGGGCATTGACTTTACTGAGACTTTTTCGCCAGTTTCTACAAAAGATTCGTTTAGGATAATCATGGCTTTAGTGGCTCATTTGATATGGAGCTGCACTAGATGGATGTTAAAACAGCTTTCTTGAATGGTGAACTAGATGAAGTGATTTATATGAGGCAACCAGAAGGTTTTGTGCGAGCTGGAAGTGAGAACTTAGTGTGCAAGTTAAGAAAATCAATTTATGGCCTAAAACAAGCTTCTAGACAGTGGTACAAGAAATTTGATTATGTGATTTCTATTTTTGGATTTACAGAAAATCTTGTGGATGAGTGTGTCTATTTGAAGACAGTTAGGAATAATTTTATTTTTCTGGTACTCTATGTGGATGATATACTTTTGGCTAGCAGTAACATTAAACTGCTTAAAGATACCAAGAGTTTTCTGTCAAGGAATTTTGATATGAAAGACCTAGGAGAAGCATCCTATGTACTAGGTATTGAGATTAAAAGAGATAGGGCACAGAGACTACTTGGTTTGTCTCAACAGAATTATGTTCCCAAAATTTTAAAGAGATTTGGTATGGAGAAGTGTGCATCTGGAGAAGTTCATATGTCCAAAGGAGATAAGTTAACCAAGAAGCAAAGTCCCAATAGTGATGTTGAAAAGGAAAATATGGAGTCAAAGCCTTATGCCAGACTTGTAGGAAGTCTCATGTATGCACAAGTCTGCACTAGGCCAAACTTGTCTTTTGCAGTAGGGATTTTATCAAGGTTTCAATCCAATCCAGGCCATGAGCATTAGGTAGCTGGGAAGAAAGTGTTGAGGTATCTGCAGAGAACTAAAAGTCACATTTCCAATCCATGCCATGAGCATTAGGTAGCTGGGAAGAAAGTGTTGAGGTATCTGCAGAGAACTAAAAGTCACATGCTAGTGTATAGACAAGTGGAGAATCTGAAACTTGTTGGATTTTTAGATTCTGATTTTGCAGGGAATTATCCAGACTCCAAGAAGTCTACTTGTGGATATGTGTTCATGCTTGCAGGAGGTGCTATTGCTTGGAAAACCATGAAACAAACTCTTGTTTCAACTTCTACTATGCAAGCTGAATTTATTGCAGTATATGAAACTGTGTGTGAAGGACTTTGGATTAGGAATTTTCTCATGCAGACCAAAGTATTGAGTCACATTGTGGCTGGCACGCTTGTGATTTATTGTGACAATGAGGCTGTAGTTTTCTTTAGCAAGAACAGTAAAAGGTCAAATAATTCTAAACACATTGATCTAAAGTATTACAGTGTTAGAGAAAGAGTAAAGCATGGTGAAATAGATGTTTTGAGTATTTACACAAATTCACAGCTGGCAGATCCTTTCACCAAGGCCTTGTCAGTAGCAGCATTCCAGAAGCATACAACAAGCATTGGAGTTTTATCTAATCTAGATGCTTATGTTCAGTAGAGAGTTAGTCCAGTTAGAGTAATTTAAAATTTTATGGTTCCTGAGTTCTTGTGTTTTAGTTGTGATCTTTTATTTTTGTTTATCACAACTTGTTTGTAATGACAGATTTTATAATTAATAAATTTTGAGGTATTTTCATATTTTGGTTATTGCTGCAGTTTTTGTTGAATGTTTTGAAAATTATCGATTTTGTGTTTAAAGTTATACTTTCTATCAGATGGCTTAAATCATGTGAAGCATGATGTTAAGGTTCAAGCAATATTTTTAAGCCATCAGTGTTCAGTGAATTTGCTTGAGTTTCTGGTTTTAGAAACATAAAGTAGGACCTAATATATGTTTACTTGTTGGTACACATTAACATATATTGTATCACTTCAGGTTTTGACATATGTGGATTGCAGGAGCTTGTGTTTATGGTATTGAAACTCTGCATTTTTGTTAAAATGTATACTGTTTCTTGCTTTGCATAAGTAACTGTGATCTGACCATGTTGGAATGGATTTTCGATTTGAGTTTGTCATCTGGCGCGCACTTCAGTAAGTTAAGTAGGTTTTGATGTTTTCTGGTGCAAATCATCGAGTATGATATGTGTGAGCCCAAGGGAGAGATTGTTAGATCAAATATGGACTTAACACATATCATCATAAAGTAATTGATGATTAGCTAAATGTCAAACCTAGTTTAACATGGATACAAACTGTAAATCAATACTTGTAACTTAATGAAGCAGTGTATCTATTCATTAAGGTAAGTAATCCTATTCTTAGTTTGCAAGAAAGACTATAATGTTGTGTTACATTAAGAATCTAACTAGGAAACCTAAACCGATATGGATAGCTTTAATGGGAAGTTTCTTGAGGTTTAAGTCACCTATATATACAGATGAATTAGTCCTTGTTACCACCGACGTTTTGCATATTGTTCTGTCTATTGAGAAGCAAGTTGGTAAGTAACAGAAGACCGTATTCAGTGATCGAGTTAAGCAGTTGCATAAGATGGAATCCATGCCAGTGATAGCTGAATGTAAGCCTTAATCCCTTTTGTAATTGTTTGTGCATATGTTGTGAGCATGTATATGGTTTTTACAAAATCGACCATAGCGATTGGTTATTCGTCGCTCAAACTCAATCATGGGGACCAAGTGACCGATACCTGTGCTGGGAATGATCACCATCAATCCATCATTGCTCTTTCTTCGGTGTTTGATTCTTCCATCATACTCTTTTGTTCGGCTTTGTCAAACACGTACTATGCTCTTCTTAATTTATGATTCTTTCATGTGTTTATATGTGCATGTGTCTAATCAGTATTAATTAAGCAAACAATGCTTATGGTTAAAATTTTAAAATACCAAAAATTGCCCTCCTCTTTATATCAACCTACAACCAGTGAATTTTAATACATAAAGGATAGAAAAGTAAAAACCAAACACAAAAATATAAAAAGAAGGCTGCGGCACGTATAATAGGAAGGGAGCGAAACTGCTGAGTAGTTATGCTTTCGCCCACTAAATCAATTCTTCACTTCTGCAAGTGCAATCAGAGAACCAATAATGAGAGTGATTTCTGTAATTGTTACTCTACGATTCAATTCATATGAGGTCCTTACTTCAACCAATAAGGTATGCCTTTGCTTTATGTATCGAAGGGGTTGGCAATTAGCCTCTAGGTTTTGGGGTTCTTTGTTTATTGGAAGAAAATTGAACAGAGAATAATTTTGTATTGCAAGAGAGGATCAATTAGGAGGCTATCGTGGATAAAGAAGGCTATGTCCACAAGAATGATCCACTAGGAAGAGGATCAAGGATACTATGTGGATAAACAAAAGCCTGTGATTTTGGAGAAATTAGGGTGGACTGGTAGTATACTTTGATCAAGAGACGTTTAAGACGATTATTTTGCTCAAAAGTACAGTAGGGGAGGGCAATTAATACCGATGATATTATGAATGGATTTTGATTGTGTGAATGGTAGGTGTATGGGTTCTTCTTTGTTAGCCTATAGGTACTTCTTGGCATATCTTTTTATGTTCTTTTATCTTATATATGTTGTTTGGCCTAATTATGCTTCTTATTATTTGCAGAATAGTTCTAGGAAATCCACAAGCGAAAAAGGTTGATTGTCAGGCGATGTGTCCCGCTTTCAGATCATCCAACAAGGGTTTCTTAGTTTTTAGGTGACTTTCTTCTAATTGACTAATTCATGTACTTTGTACACCAGTTTCATGTCCAGTTACCCATTGGCTTAGAGCTAATTGTGCGAACATTTTTGAAGCATCTTACCAAAACTGTGTAACTAATATCCAGTCTCATCTGTGTTCAAGTTGTCACGATGTCTTCGTTGCAGCTCCCTGTTTTTGTTTTTGTTTGTTTTGATTTTTTTTTTTGTCTATATATTTTATAGGTTGTGGTATCAGGTATTAACTTGAACCAGGTTTGCTTCTTTCTCTTGCCAATCTTTTGAATTGCATAATGGGAAGTTTTTACCAATACCATGAAACGAGATGGCAGTAAGGATCACAATGCATATTCTCTTTAATAAATCAAATTGTGATGGATAAACATGAAGAAGAAAATGACTAATTGCACAAGATAGAATGAAAAATCCGTTGTTACAGATGAGATCAATGTTGTGATCTGACTATAATTTATTATTTGAAAGGGAAATTGTTCAGAAAGTTTATTGAAATGTGAGGCATTTGTGTTGATATGCAAGACATAGAGCATCTAAGTGAACAAGTTGAATCTATAGTTTAGCTTGAGCATTTTTTGTATATGGAGTATTGTTCGTTAACCTTGCAAAGTTAGTGATAGGTTAACGATACATTTGAGTAGAAAATAGCAAACTCGGTGAAGCTCAATGTATACCAAATAAAAAGAAGAAAGACGATATGAGGTTTCGCACATGCATACAAAGCAAAAATATATTTTAAAAATATAAATTGCACGCGCGAGCGCGGCCATTCCACACGCGCGTATGTGCGTGTAGGAAGGCTAGTGGAACTTAAAATCGATAGCGTTTGTTGATAATTTGATTTGAAACCGTTATTTGGTTGTTTGTCTTGGCTGGCTGTTACTAGTGCCAATAAGAACATTGATATCGGACAATAGCAACAGAATAATAACCATTGACTTTAACTCCAGACTAGCTAGCAAGTATCCGGACGGAAAAAATAAATATAATTACCAGTCTACTAGGATTAGGATCATAATGTGTGTGACTGTGTGTAGGTGATATGCATGCCCCTTCACTTTGAATAGTAGTCTACGATAAACTGAGTTGATTCACATACTAGCCTCTTAACACACGCTTACGCGTGTGTCAATTGACTTTTTTTTTAATGTTTTTTGTGTACCAAAAAATTGGCTTTACATAATTTATTTCTTCATCAAACTGCAATAAAAATAAGGAATAATATAGTTTCTGGACTTGTGGTAAATAACAATTGGTGATTCATTGCTCACACGTCTAGTAAAATCTCTCCCACATTGAGATTAACAATTTCTTCTCTCTCTTCTTTTCTTTTTCTCTTTTCTTGTTTTTCTTTTTCCTATTTTTAATTTACTGTTTTATCCATTATCTATTAAAGTTTATAGTCTTAGAGTTTTAATTAATCAAGGGCAAGTGTAAGATTATTGAAAATTTAACCTTAAGCCTTATTGGCTTAATTAATACTGACCTTATTGGCTTAATTAATACTGATATCATAAATTAGACTAGTTTTCCTCTACACATGCTCTGCATGTGCAAGTGTTTTTTTTTTAATTTTTTTTTTCAGAAAGAAAAAAAGATAATGGATTAAAACAGTTATTGTAGAGAGAAGTTAGTGGGAGACAAAAGTGGGTTGTGGGATTTTTTTTGTTTATTTTTTTTAATAAAAATATAATTTGTAATTGTCATAATTGCCCTTGTGATTTAATTAATTCTCGAAGTTTTTTAATGTTTCAGGGTCATTTCTGTTAAATTTTTTAGTTTTGGCTAACAAAGCCTCTTCTCTTAATAATAGTATAGATTATTGCAAAGCAAGACTCACAAACACAAAAATTAAAGGTAAAGCAAATTCATAACACACGAAACTTGCAAACCTTTAATTGCAATTCCTGTTTCGTTTATGGGCCGTGGGCTACTAAACTGTCCGCCTCATCTCTCGCTCCCCGCCACCCAAAAAAAAAAAAGAAAAAAAAAAAGGCCGCCCTATATCAACCCTTTATTGTTGTGTTTTTTTATTTTTTTTTATTTTTTGAATAATTATTGTTGTCTGTTGTAGGGTTTCTGAGTATAACACGGCGATCATGGGGAAGAGCGAGGGCGGCAACATCGACAGTATGCAGATCGAGAATTCCAGTCCTGTGGAACCCAACTCTTTCTCCACCTCCTTCCCAAAATGCCTGAGTACGTAGCTTCCTCTACTCGTACGATTAATTCTAGTTGTGATTCTCATGGATCATGATCGATCATCCTGAACAAGGCAGACCACACTTGTAATAACCCGTGACCTTCGTCATCATTAAGGCATTATGTTCAGTGATCATAGGTATTGGTTTGACATTATCACCGACTTACTGAAAATACATGCTTTGTTTATTAAGTAATTATACCGGAGCAAAGTGTTCTGATTTTGTATCTAGTAGCATCCATGATTCGTGAATTTGTATCTAGTAGTAAGTATATATTATACCAGAGTATAGTAAAATATGGATTAGTCATGTAAAAACAAAGTTACCATAGTTTCTTCCCCACAGAATATTAGCTGTAAATTGTAATCCCTTGATGGCGTCAAGGGTGAAAAAGTTGAAACTGAAAATTAACAAGTATGAGATAAAAATTGAACTAGGAAGGCTTGAGCTTTCTTCCAATTTAATGCATTAGTCTGAGGATACCACCATGGCCAGTGGATTCTCTTCAATCATCTCATACATAACATTCTTACTGCTTTTATTTTCGTGGAAGACTTAATCGATCCCATGCTTGAATGCAATGCAGGGAAAGTTTTGCCGGAAACATGGAGTCGTGTTTAGAATTGTATGGCATTTCATGCACTCTGGATTTGGTATGTCAGAATAAATGTTGTTTCTGAAATATTTTATATATGTTGAATTTGTAAATATGAAATGTTGATATTCGTAAATTCTACTCTTCTCTACTAAAATTACATTGTTATATTTATAGTTATGGCAGGTCGAGTGTTCAATGACAGTCTCTGCAACCAGAGATACTCGTGACCCAGATAATTTTTTCTAGGCTTGGGACATTAATGTTCAACTTATGTCAAGAGGTGGTCATGCAAATTGGGTACGAATAAATTGACATTTTCTTGTCTAATAACTAATTTTCGAAATATTTGTTAAGGCGGTAATTATTTTTGTTTCTTCAATTTTATTTTTTCTTTTTGACGGCCTCATGTATTCTGGAAAACTCATCCGACTATGAAATCATTAAGACTGGTTATCAAGAAGGTGGGCTTTGTGCACTATATATATCGGTTGATAAGGTGGAGACTGCAAAAATTCCTTCCGTTTTATTTCCTTGCAGGTGTCTGTCAATCTTCTTAAAACAAATCTAGCTTATCAAAGTCTTTTCTTTATGTTTTCTGAAAGCATTACTCCAGCTGCAATGTGTGGCCGTTTAGTTTTAACTGTAACATGTTGAATTAAGCTTTTGTTCGACCTTTGAAATTTAGAGTATAGGTGATCTGTGACCTACACCAGGAATATTAGAATTCTAATATTTTTTGTTAGTCTTGGGCTTTATGTTAAAGCTTAATTTTCAGAGTTTTCTAATTTCTACTATTTTTGTGCAGGAGCAATTTCACAAACGGCGGGATCTTTTCGTAAGCTCCATGAAGGTGCAACAAAATATCTACCTATGTTTTTACTGATTCCCATTAAAATGGAAAAAAATAAAAGGATACACCTCAAGGGAATCTATGTTGCACTAATTTTTCACAAAATAATTGGGATTCGTAAACTGATCAACACTGCCATTGTTGTTCTCGTAAGTGTTACTGTGTTCTTTGTTCTTTGTTCTTATTTCTGATATGTTTTCTTTTCTGGTTTGCAGATTATGAATTTTCCCCTAAATCATTAGGGAGACACTATTGCTATTGTTGGTGATACTTATGGATTGAAGATTGTGAGAAGCCTTGTGAAAGACTGCATTGTTCCTAACAACCCTCCTTCAAATTATGTTATGAGGCTGAAAAAATATTATGAAGAGAGAGGCGGAAAAAGAAGTGAAGTAAAGATGATTTTCATCAATGGATGAATTTATGTAATCAAATTAAGATTTTTAATGGGTGTAACTTACAAAATGTAACATTTCATCAGCCCTTTGGGTCAACTAGTTACATAGAGCCTCCAGGTTAATCCTCTCACAAAGTCGAAATGCAAAGAAAATTTATGTTTTGCTGAATTGTGAGCCTGAAGTTTTGGTGTTGCAAGTCATTGAGTTGTTCTTTTACAAATCATGTGTTTGTTTTATTGTCATTAGTCGTTATTTCTATCTATTTTGTGCTCTAAATTTGTTTTTACTCTACTGAGGAAGGTGAGCTATGTTTAATGACAGATTTCTGTAAACACTACGGCAGCTTCCAATGCTAATTGCATGATGTTACATCCTTTTGATACCACATGATAGGTTCCATTTTCTTGGTGAATTATCACCCCATTTCTCAAAACACAGCATTCTCTACTATGCCTCGGGAACGAAATGTTCAGGCGAGCAACTGAAAAGTAAATAAAAAGGAAGAAGATAAACGAAAAGAGAAAAGCAGATGATTAAATTGAGCATCTACTTTTCAACTTAACTAAATGCTTGTCCTTGCTTTCGAAAAATCATGTGCGGGAAGAAACAAAATCCTATAAGCATCGTTCTATTGATATAAAACTTCGAGGACAGTTAATGGGCATCCGTGAAAGGCAGTCACAATACATTACAGTTTTCATTCATATACTTCACATTCTTATTGAAATGAAGTAAGGCACTCTCAGTCGGGTTACAAATTAATGGAATGGAGTTGATGTTAGAAATATCTTCTTCAGCCCTATTACCAACGTTCTCTCTTTTTGCAGGTTCAGCTCTGGCTTAATGAACTTTGTGAAGATCTGAATGAACGTCTACAATTAGACTTGGACGTACTCAAACTGGTTTCTCATAAACTAGTACCGCGGCCACCTTAAAGTTTTTATTTTTTATTTTATAGAATTGCAAACACTAGTCATGAAGACTTTAAAAATAAATTTTAACAAATCAAAAATTTAAATAATTTTAGAAATAATAGAATAATAAAAACAGCTCAAAATCATTTTTTTTCTTTTTAAAATAACAATCCGAAATTCTAAGGTCTCACATCTACTTTTGAAGGAAGAAGATGATCCTTCAAGAATAGGATTATCCTCTTGTGATTTGTGCAAGTAATATACAAGTTTTCATTTATGATAGAATATATGCAATTTCTTTGTGGTGTTTTTTTGTTTTATAATTTGATGTAATATTTGTACTTCAAATTAGTAAAAGGGTGTTATTAAAAATTTAAATTTTATATCTCATTCTTATGACTTACCAAGCACTAAAATAGGAATGAAACTATATATAATCATTTTATGAAGTAGTGTGGTGGTGGCTCCTTCGACTGTAACAGAGCGCTCAGGCGTAGTTCCGTCAGGGGATTGAGATGAGGAAGGTGTTTCGTCTTCCCTGTGCAAAGTGGTGGTGGGTTTTTGGATGAAGTGTTAAGCTTGGCATTATTTACCGGGTTTGGATACCTTTTTGTCATTTTGGAACAGGCTCAATGCTTGGTGATCTTGAATCGTCATCGACTCCTGATCGCAAACCTAGTTGTTGATGCGGGCATCTCTATTTCAGTCTAGGTGGGAGGTGGTTCAATGCGTTTGGTAACAAGCCCCAGCTACATTTGGTGCCCAAGCCGGGTTATAGACTAGTTATTCAGATGGTGGAGGATCAAGGTTGGCCGCTGGAAGGGTGATAGAATACTATTCCCCAACAGGTTCTCTCCAGCTGTATCCTAGGGGTGGGCCTCTGGGCCTAAGCCTCTCTGGGCTGGGTCTTGGGCTGACCCTTACTCCCTGTCTCTCTCCCCCTTAGATTGGGCCTGTTTAGACTTTTGGGGGGTAATTTTTTCAGCTCTTAGCCCTATACTACCCTAGGTCGACGCTGGTGCTGGTTTGATGAATGTAG
This sequence comes from Rosa multiflora, assembly GCA_002564525.1. Taxonomy (NCBI): domain Eukaryota; kingdom Viridiplantae; phylum Streptophyta; class Magnoliopsida; order Rosales; family Rosaceae; genus Rosa; species Rosa multiflora. The sequence continues at coordinate 180,492 of BDJD01000244.1, forward strand.
ATATACTCCATAGATGTCTTAGGCGTCAAGACTTATCAAGACAGTTGCTTCGATTTAAGGATAGGAGTAAGGTTTTATTTTTCTACATTCTCTTTTTTGAAATTTAGTTGTGGTATTTCTTTTTGGATTGATGTGACTTAAAAAAAAAAAAAAAACTGTTGTTGCTGTGTGGTGAGAATAATCAGCTGTGAATTAAAACAGTTTTGTGTTTGGTAAATAATATTCTTGAAAGTGTCGTCAGTACGTTAAACAAGTGTTTTGATCCACAACAGCTTCTAAAAGCAACCTCTTGGCTGCTTTTCAAATCTGCTGTCAGTGACCTGTGACTTTCAATTAAAGCTATTTTTTATTTATTTACCAAGCACAATAAAGTCTAAAATTTTTCTTCTAAAATTTTGAACAAAAGCTTTTTTTTTTTAAAGGGAAAAAATCAAGAATGGTTACTTAGTTATGACATATTCAACACTTAACTCACTATATTTTCAACAATATCACATACCTCACTCAATTTTAAAATCGTCTTTCACATAACTCATTATCATCTAACGACGTTTATTATCCGTTAAATATTTGAACTGATCGAAAGGATCATTTTCGTCTAATTCACTGTGAAAATATCGTTTAGTTGAGTTAGAGCCTGACTTTCTCAAATCACAAAAACAAAAGGGGAAGAACTAAAGAGAGACGAGAGTGGGAGTGAGAGGAACATAAGACAATGAGAACTGAGATTCTGACGGAGGCTGGGAAATCGAATTGGTTTAGGCGTGCTCCACGTGGCCTTGAGGAAAGTAGAAGCTTTGGAGTTCACCGGAGCCATTTGGACCATGCCGCCGGCGCAGGCCTGCCATAGTTGAGGATCCACGCTTTTCTTCATGTCCGTCATGGTTTCGGGTTTCTGGTTGGGTTGAGTGTTGTGTTCTGGGCTTGCTGTGCTCTATCTCTTTCCATTATTTCAGCTATGAGCCTGTGAAAAGCCCCCACATTTGTAGTCATTCATTCAAATGTAATCAAATCTGAAAACATTGAGCTTTCTCTCTCCTCACCCCCAAACAAAAACAAAATCTTTATAATATTCAACGAAAGTCGGAGTTGGACGTGGTGGAGAAGCAAGTATGGTCCTGGTTGAAAGTGAGGTGGAGGAGGGTGGTGGGGGATTGGGTGGGGTTTGGGCCTGTGGTTGCAGTATACTGAACAATGAGGATGGGTCGAGTACTCGAGTTCCCAGCTGCATCGCATGGGTTATAAAGATTTATAATGAAAGATCTAATTTTAATTTGGAATTTTGATATTCGGTAGATTTTGGGCATGAGCTTGAATGATGGTTCTTGTTATCGATCTTGATCTAATTGAATTGGGGACCTTGGGTTTTTGTTAGTTATGGCGTATGGGTTATGGACTTACGGGAGTGAATTTGTGGATGATAATCATTTAAAGTCAGAATCAATGTCCCGTGGTGAATGATGGGAACAAACTTATAACCTTCTTGGTATACTTCAATTGTTAATGATAGGGATGGTGTTGAGATTAGGAACAATGATGGCTCCAGAGAATCACCGGAGCCCATGGGCAGATCATTCAAACACATGTTAATTAAAAAAAGCTAGGGAGCATCGATCTTTATATATATATATATACAGGTGGGTTCTGAAGCGGACGTCCGCACTTCGCTAAAGTGCGGACGTCGACGCAGCAGGCGGGTTCCAGGTGACGACGGCGGCGTTCGAGGTCGGAGGAGGTCGGGCTTGCCTGTTTCTGGGCAGCCACCTCACCTGCAGTTGCAGGTTCTGTGCAGCATTGCAAAACCGTCGCCGGCGACTCCACCGCACCGCATACCCCTCCGCACGACCCCCAGCGTCCCTCCAGCAAGCCGCGCCGCGCCGTCGTCGCTCGATAGAGGCCAGAGGAGCGACGTCCGCACTTTTTCTGGGTTGCGGACGTCCTCTTCAGAACATTTTCGTATATATATATATATATATATATATATATATATATTCTCTCTCCTTTTTGTAGTTCTTTCTTTTTACATGTTCTAGATTCGATTTGCTAGTCAAATATTAAAGAGGGAATTGAATTTGGTGTGGAAAGTCAAGATCAAAATGATTCAGTCCGTCAAATCCCTGCTAAATTTTGTAGGGAACGGTGAAAAAGAGTTTTTTGGGTTGAGGAGCATGGTGAATGATGAACACCCAGTTTATATAAGTGAGTGGTCAGGATTGTGAGAACACATCTTATTGTTAGAAAGTGTGGTGATGTGCCCGAGCACTTCGCTCTGACTTCAATTCCATATTTTGCTTGAGCCCAGGCTTGGGGCTTTCGGGTTGAAGGCAACAGGGAGAGAGAGAGAGAGAGAGAGAGAGAGAGAGAGAGATGCTTAAGAATAGCTTGATTGGACGAAATTATCCCTCAATATATTACACGTGATCAATTATTTAACGATCAAGTAGACGGTAGTGAGTTATGTGAAAAACGGTTTCAAAATTGAGTGAGTTATGTGATATTGTTGAAAATACAGTGGGTTAAGTGTCGAATATGTCATAATTCAGTGACCATTCTTGATTTTTTTCCCTTTTTAAAAAGCGAAACATCCCAAATGGGGCCTTAACCTTTTTGAATAATAAGCATGTGATGTAATATGTGGGGTCTTCGAATCCCTCAAGTTTGATGTACGGTCGTATGATCTTTCGATCACATAAATATATCTTCTTATTCCTTTAAAAAATAATCAGTATTAATTAAGCAAACAATGCTTATGGTTAAAATTTTAAAATACCAAAAATTGCCCTCCTCTTTATATCAACCTACAACCAGTGAATTTTAATACATAAAGGATAGAAAAGTAAAAACCAAACACAAAAACATAAAAAGAAGGCTGCGACACGTATAATAGGAAGGGAGCGAAACTGCTGAGCAGTTATGCTTTCGCCCACTAAATCAATTCTTCACTTCTGCAAGTGCAATCAGAGAACCAATAATGAGAGTGATTTCTGTAATTGTTACTCTACGATTCAATTCATATGAGGTCCTTACTTCAACCAATAAGGTATGCCTTTGCTTTATGTATCGAAAGGGTTGGCAATAAGCCTCTAGGTTTTGGGGTTCTTTGTTTATTGGAAGAAAATTGAACAGAGAATAATTTTGTATTGCAAGAGAGGATCAATTAGGAGGCTATCGTGGATAAAGAAGGCTATGTCCACAAGAATGATCCACTAGGAAGAGGATCAAGGATACTATGTGGATAAACAAAAGCCTGTGATTTTGGAGAAATTAGGGTGGACTGGTAGTATACTTTGATCAAGAGACGTTTAAGACGATTATTTTGCTCAAAAGTACAGTAGGGGAGGGCAATTAATACCGATGATATTATGAATGATTTTTTTGTGTGTTTTTGAATGATTTTGATTGTGTGAATGGTAGGTGTTGTATATATTGGTTGATGGGTTCTTCTTTGTGTATATTTTAGTGTATGGGTTCTTCTTTGTTAGCCTATAGGTACTTCTTGGCATATCTTTTTATGTTCTTTTATCTTATATATGTTGTTTGGCCTAATTATGCTTCTTATTATTTGCAGAATAGTTCTAGGAAATCCACAAGCGAAGAAGGTTGATTGTCAGGCGATGTGTCCCGCTTTCAGATCATCCAACAAGGGTTTCTTAGTTTTTAGGTGACTTTCTTCTAATTGACTAATTCATGTACTTTGTACACCAGTTTCATGTCCAGTTACCCATTGGCTTAGAGCTAATTGTGCGAACATTTTTGAAGCATCTTACCAAAACTGTGTAACTAATATCCAGTCTCATCTGTGTTCAAGTTGTCACGATGTCTTCGTTGCAGCTCCCTGGTTTTTGTTTTTGTTTGTTTTGATTTTTTTTTTTGTCTATATATTTTATAGGTTGTGGTATCAGGTATTAACTTGAACCAGGTTTGCTTCTTTCTCTTGCCAATCTTTTGAATTGCATAATGGGAAGTTTTTACCAATACCATGAAACGAGATGGCAGTAAGGATCACAATGCATATTCTCTTTAATAAATCAAATTGTGATGGATAAACATGAAGAAGAAAATGACTAATTGCACAAGATAGAATGAAAAATCCGTTGTTACAGATGAGATCAATGTTGTGATCTGACTATAATTTATTATTTGAAAGGGAAATTGTTCAGAAAGTTTATTGAAATGTGAGGCATTTGTGTTGATATGCAAGACATAGAGCATCTAAGTGAACAAGTTGAATCTATAGTTTAGCTTGAGCATTTTTTGTATATGGAGTATTGTTCGTTAACCTTGCAAAGTTAGTGATAGGTTAACGATACATTTGAGTAGAAAATAGCAAACTCGGTGAAGCTCAATGTATACCAAATAAAAAGAAGAAAGACGATATGAGGTTTCGCACATGCATACAAAGCAAAAATATATTTTAAAAATATAAATCGCAGGCGCGAGCGCGGCCCTTCCACACGCGCGTATGTGCGAGTAGGAAGGTTAGTAAATAAATAAATAAACACTATAATAGAATAGAAAAATTTTAGAAAATTACTCATAAGTGTCACTTTGAAACTTTAATTAGCCATAAGGCCACCTAAGTTTTCTTGTACACATAAGGTGACTTCTACCTTCAAATTATTTCGTCTATGACAATTGTTCCCTTCCACAATTTCTGACTTCTTAATTTATATTATCTCTCTCTGGTTTTCAAATAAAAAAAATTCTCTCCCTCTCTCTCTCCCCCCGGCGTTACCGATCTGGAACACCGAACTCGACGATCCCAGGTCGCAAGCTGCCGACGACTCCTTACTCTGGTCTGCCTCCAAACCAAGCCGAGTGAGGGAAGCGTTGGTTGTCCGACATAGTTCATACGGCTTATCGGCTCATCTCTGGTGGCGTCACTCGGCTTTTTACCGGTTTCTTCTATCCGGTGGCTTTCTCTTCACATTCGATCTCAACCACCACTAGGTACGCTGTAAGCCACCTCTAATCATAGATCTCCACCTCTTCTCTCTGATTTGCATTCTGGTGTTTTGATCATTGCGTTCTGTTTTCAATTTCGTTTTCTAATCGATTTCGATGTGCCTAATTTGATGCATTCTTGGCTTTTGTCACTGGATTTTGTGGTTGATTTATGGACCTGTGGTGATTAGCAATCTCTATTGGTAGATATGTTTGTTGATTTGTGTTAAGTGAGTGATTGAGGCAATTTGTGTTGGTTTGATTTGATGTACTGGAATTCTGTGTATGTGTGGCCGCATTTTGTGGATTTATATGCTTGTTTATATGTATGAAATTGTTTTCATGTAGAGCCTATTCTGTATTAAGTGATCCACTATCACGCCCCGAATTTTGAATAATAAATTCAAATCCGAAACATGAAATAATTAAAAAAAACAAATACCAATCTAAATTTTTCTTTCAGAGTAACACGCCTAACACCACTCAATATTACATTACTCAACTCCTCAATTTCTTATTACAGCACACTATCACAAATTCCAAATTGATAAGTTCGAAATGAACATAACGAAACTCACAATAATGCTGTGACTCAAATGCCACTACTCTAAGCAGCTTGATCACCTTCTCGATTCTCCTGACCTGTAGGATTTCCCGCTACACAATATAAATAGTATACCGGGATTGCAACAACACAAACCCGGTGAGCTTGACAGCCCGTATGAGTAAACGAAAGGATTGCACAAATTTAATATAACAATTTCAACTCAAGCAAATGAAATTGTAGTAATATCACAATCACAACGACCACCACACTCTCATATATATATATA
>BDJD01000244.1:186495-199028 GCA_002564525.1 Rosa multiflora
CAAGAGCGTGATTCACTAATAGATGCCATGGTCACCCTGTGACATATTGATCTCTACAGATCAATATATCTCAACCAATCAACAATTTATTGTTTCTCAAACAATAAAACTCAACACAATAAAACTATATGGTTTCCTCAACAAAAATCCATCAATACATATATTTTATCAATAATAAAATATGTATAAAGTCATTCGCACATGAATTAACAGCTATAAATATTATAAAATTAAATATAAATATTTAGAACTCCGGTTCGTAAATGAACCATGTTCGGTTTACTCACCTCCAATCCAGCTGCGTGTTCTTAGCAGCACAACCACAATTTTACGAATCGTCTGCCAAATCATCCTGTCGATCACCTAATCCAATACAATCTTAACTTAGCCAATAACTCATAAACAAAAAAATAAACGATGATCCAACGGCTAATAGTCGGATCGAATTTATACGACTATCCGACGGTCAGATCGAATTTATACAGCGATCCAACGGTCAGATCTTTGCCTGCGACCTCACAAAGTCATCAGAATAGTCATACGACCATTGTATTAAAATTTGAAGTAAAACCGATGGTCCGATCTTCAAAAATCAATATTTACAACCCACTCCACTCACAATAAATTTCCTCACAACATCAATTTCCACCCATCTTTATTTGTCAAAATCGTCAAAACTAAACATTCCTAAATGTTAGTCAACTACTTAACTCTTCTTAAAACATTTCCACAATGGTCACCAAACTGGCCCTTACTAACTTTACATAGACATACCACCATCGAAACATATTTAAAATCGTTACCTGAACAGCTTTGATAACATTCTGTCCAATTCCAAGCGCACACGTTCGAGTCCTTTCCAAATCCTTTATTTGGTAGCCTCGGCTTAACGTCCTTGACCAATTTCCAGGTATTCATCCCAAATTTGCTCTGCCGAGACCAAAATCTCTATGACATGCTACCTCTTGTAGTCCTATGTTCTACACCATTCCCTTAAAACTCAACTCGCAACAATGACCAGAAGTTGCCATTCTTCTTCAGAATCCAAACGTTTCCAACATCCAGTTGTCAATTAACAACTTAATTCATCTCTAACAGACATTTCCTCTAGCTGCGCTCGTATTTCATTAATCTCACTCATAACCAACTCCAAAGCTTCAATCTTCTTCTCTAACTCAGTCTTCAACTACGAGTGCTCATCCCTGCAACATTCACATACCACATTCAATCATACAAAACCCTGAAATGTCAAAAGCATCTCCCCTCACTTTTACGAGTAACAAACACAACAAGGAACCCAAAATGATTTCAATGTTTACCAAACTCAATCTCACCAAATTTCAATGTTTATCCCAACTGATCCAAAGGACCCAACATTAATAATCTCCATGGAATTCAACCAACTCACCAAAGGAAGCTTCGGGTCACATTACTGGAACCATTTGACTATGCCGGCGAGGTCCTCAGCGGCGTGTCAAGCGCGTGCAGCATCTCTGGTGTAACCGGAGATTGAAACCAGAGGGTCCTCATGGTTGACAATGCTCTGATTCCGATTAGGGAGATCGTTGAGCTGATTTCAAGCTGGAAGCCAGGGATCGAAGGCATGTGAATCATGTGGAGCCACGGCTCCGACGATGCTTCTGCAGCGTCGTTCGTCATCAATCGGCGACGATAATTGATGGAATGAGGTACTCACTACCAGCTGGACTGAGCGATGGTGGCTATGTGTTGCAGAGATGACCGGAATGGAAGATTTGGCTAGACAATACAGGGGTGAAGCTGTGTTGATTACATGCGGAGGCTAACGGTGATGTATGGGGATGATTTTGGTTGGGCTTTGATCGGATTTGGATGTGAGACTGATTGGTGGAGCGTTAAGGTGTGATCGTGCCCAGGAATGGTGTTTACCGGAGATGGCAGAGGAAAAACGAGAAAGAGAATGGTCGGGGAGAGGGAGAGAAAGAGAGAGTCTGACTTTCCCAAAATGGAAAGTTGGAAATTTCAGAAACAATTTCCGGAAAAATCCCATATATACCAAAATGGAAAGTTTTCAAAAAATCATAACTAATTCATACGAACTCCGATTTTTGCATTCCGCACATGCACGCGATCGTATCGACGAGCTCTACAACTTTCACGAAGGAAGTTTTCCCAAATTCCAAACGTATAAAGAGTCAACTTTCGCGTGCCCCTAAAAATCGTACGTTTTCGAAATAAAATTGTTCGAGCTAAATTCACAACTCCTCAAAGCTTCGTACTTCCTTCCATGACCACGAAAACATTAATAAAAATCCTCGGAAAAATAATTTGAATTTTCGGGGTATTACATCCACTAGGTTTTGAACGGATTAAGTTTTGAATGGAAGGTTTTGGTTTGAGAGGTTTTGTTGTTATGGTTTTTAAAATTAGGTTCATTTTTTGGCTGTGTGTGGTGGATGACTGAAACAATAGAGGTATTTGGTTGAAATTTGTGTGTATAGTGTAGTTCAGAATCGTGAACTTGGAGCATTCTTATCAAATTCCAAATCCGACTGCTCGGGTATTATTTGAGTTTTCTTTTGTTTATTGGATTTGTATGAGTGGTTGTTCAATTACTGATTCTCTCATATATGTTATTCTGTCTCTGGTTGATTTGATTATTAACTCCATAACCATCTAAACAATGTCCACATGTTCTCTCGTTGTGTAGATTTAATAATTGAAATGTCAATGCACATTGGGCATGTTTTGATTGATTAAGAATTTGGTGAACTTTTTTGCAATGTTAAGATTACTCGAAGACATGGCTTTCTAAGCAATAGGGATAAGCGATTTTTTTTCATTAGTATTTTAGAGTTCGGAGTCACTTGCAGCACTAGTCACGTGCCTAACTAGAGCTCTGTTTGGGTGATTTTGTGATATGTGATATTGTGTCAATTGTATCGCTGGCTTTTCAACACAGTGATAGTAGCTTTCTATCCCTATGTTAGTAGTTTTTTTTATTTTTATTTTTATTGATTTCAAATTAGTATCTCTCTATAACTGTTAGAGTGGATTTCCAACATAGTGATAGTAACTTTCTATCCATATGTTAGTATCTTTTTAATATAATGTCAGTAGCTTTTTAATCAGCTGGTTTTGTATAATCAATATTTATGTCAGTATCTTTTTATTACTGGTCCAACAATTTTGAACATGTGTTATAGTATATTTATATACTTATGTTAGTAGCATTTTATAATTGGTCCAGTAGCTTTCTGTAATTATGTTAGTAGCATTTTATTAGTAGTCTAGTAGCTTTGTACGTGTGTTGTAATAGCTTTATATACCTATGAAAGTAGCTTTTTATATTGCTTTTTTTTAATCATCTCGTTGATAATAAGTGCTACATTTGTGGCGCAACGGTACATTGTTGCTTTCAGTTTTCATTTCAAATACTAATATTTTGTTATATCTTTATTTTTGCAGAATTCTTCTTCTTTTCATTTGTAGTAGTAGATTTCAAAAATCATATGAATTTGGATATTGAAGCCTCCATTCACCAAGAGATCATTCGGCCAACCAAGAAATGTTGAAATGAAGTCTCACGTTGAAGATGGCAAAATTATGCCTATGGGTTTAGAGCGTCACCATTGAAAAATGATAGTAGCATTACAACATTGACAATATCTTTATACAACTATTGTAATAGATCTTCACAACTATGGTAGTGACTTTGACAACTATGGAAGTAGTTTTTTACATAGTATATCATTATTGAACACTGCATATTTTTTGTATCATTGAATATGTTTTCTTTTCTAATTGCAGTAGCATTTTTATTTTGGTTGTATCATTTACATTTACATAGCTTTGTTAGTCTATGAGAATAGTTTTCTTAGTCTTAAGGAGTAGTTTTTGTTCTGCTTGGTTATTGCTTTGCGCGTGTGTTGATGAGAGTAACTTTTGGTAATAGTAAGAGTAGCTTTTGTTGTTGGTGATGGTGACAGTAGCCATTTGTTGCTGATGAGAGTATCTTTTTGTGTCGGTGACAGTAGCTTTTATTGCTGGTGATAGTAGATTTTGTGACTTCGTTGGAAATTTCACCAGCGTAGCTTTTGTTTGTGACAGTAGCTTTTGTTGCTGGTGATAGTAGCTTTTGTGACATCGCCAGAAATCTCACCAGCGTAGCTTTTGTTGCTAGTAATAGTAGCTTTTATTGCTAGTGATAGCAGCTTTTGTGACTTCGCCGAAAATCTTACCAGCGTAACTTTTGTTGCTAGTGATAGTAGCTTTTGTGACATCGCCGGAGATTGCCAGAAATCTCACCAGAGTAGCTTTTGTTGCTAGCGACAGTAACTTTTGGTGTTAGTGACAGTAGCTTTTGTAGTCGCCGGAGTTCGCCCAAAGTTGGCCGGAAACCCACTGGAAGTTGGCTAGAGTTGACCGGAGATCTCGCTGGAGAGAAGAGAGAGAATGATTGTTGACTTTTTACTCTAGTGGCATTTATGTAAATATGTTAGTTTTTATATCCAAAATATAACACTATCTTTAATCTAGTGACCTTATGAGGGAAAAACTTAGTTGGTGGCCTTATAGCTAAAAAAACCATTCAAAAATGCACTTATATGTAATTAACCCTAGAAATTTCTGTAATAAATCGTTAGCGTTGAGCGTTTATTATCTTCTTACGCTAACGATGTTCACATAGCAAGATAGTACTGTATATGATCTACATGTGTAGTGTACAACCTTTTTCATAATTAGAGAATATAATTTATTTATTTAAAAAGATTTGATCCGGAGTGATTATCAATATATGTTATTGAGTTCTAAATACCTGATTTTGCCCTTTGATTTGATGTATCGACAGAAGATCGAACGTAAATAGTTCTTAATTTCAGAATTAAGATGAGGTCTTTAATGGGAACCTATATGAATCAGAAGTACCTATATGAAATACATTTAATGTGATAAGGCCTCATTATGGAAAAATAAAAAATAAAATCCTGAAATTTGATTTTACGTAATAGCATGAATCGGAACCTATATCGAACTTTTCTTCTTCTTGGTCAAGATCTCTTCGTTAACAGTCTCAATCTCCTTTCCATTATATGAGACATATACATTATAGTTTCCGACGTGATTTAGGATTGTATCGGGCTCTATATATATAAACCTACACACTCACGTGTTATGATTTGTTTATAGATTCTCACATCAGGAACAAAGGGTTAACCAACATGCGGGGTTCTTCGTGAGATATTTGGGGGTTTAGGGTAGAAATTCAATTAGAACAATGGTACAGGCAGTCGTATTTGAATCACACCAAAGAAAAAGGAAAGAAGCCTCAGTTTCTGCAGGTTGGGCATGGCTTCCAAGTGAGCTTTTGGAATTGATACTAGACAAATTGGTACTTATCTCTGACTACATCCAGTTCGGTGCAGTTTGCAAGCATTGGCAATCCGCCGCTAAACAACATAAACAGCAATGGATGAAATTTTGTCACAAACAGCTTCCTATGCTGATGCAGATTACTAGAAACCGCAACAAAAGCAATGCTGCCTTGTTTAGTATATCGCAGGGAGGTATGCTGAGGCAGTTGAGCTATGTGCCTTATTACAACAAAAAGGGAGTTGAATTATATTCCACCCATGGTTGGTTAGCTTATAATGACAAGTTGGTTCTGACCTTCTTGAACCCTTTTACCGGAGATACTATTAGCCCTCCACCAATCATAGAACCTACAGATGCAGTGCAAGACAGACTGGATTCTCCCTCTACGCGCATTTATCAGGTTGCATTATCAGCTGACCCTTGTTTGAATCCCAATGTTTATGAGGTTCTAGTACAGTATAGGCTTTATCCTCAAACCTATCTAGCTCATTTTAATTCAGCAGATGCTACTTGGACTCAAATAGGTAATACATCGTTAGCGTTGAGCGTTCTTGATGCACTTTATTATAAAGGCCAGTTTGTTGCTCTTACCGTGTTCGATGAGAAATTTCCCTCTATCTACGTCAGCGGCATAACAACTACCTACCAGCAGTCTGCTCTAGGTACAGCTAGGAAATATATTGTGGAATCGTCCGCGGGAGACTTATTGTTGGTTAGGATAAAAGGATTTGAGACTGATGAGAAGAGTATACAAGTTTACAAGTTGTTGCGTGCTGCTAGGAGAAGACCCAAATGGGTAGAGATTGAGAGCATCGGAATTGATGTTTTGTTTTTGGGTGGAGGAGAACCTATTTGCATCTCGACTTTAGAGTTTCCAGAATGTCATCCAAATTCCATATACTTCACGGATGGTGTCTTCTACTTAGAAAACAGAAGAATGGAAAGGCATAACTGCGTAAATAAACACAAGGAACAGACACTCTTATGGATTTTGCCCACTATTGTGTGAAGATGGTCTCACTCAATCTCCTATCTCACTTCTTGGATAGCAGAATTCTTAATCAACAGCTAGCCAAATTCTCTCTCACCAACTTGACACCATGAATAAAATATGCATGGGGTATGATTTCCTTTGTACACAAACTCTTCCTTATAATTTGGCAAGCTTTCAATTCTAAGCTTCTTATTCTAATTTCTTGATCCTAATTCCCTCACCCGTGTACTTTAAAGACCTATGTCCTTAACTTAAGAACCTTGTAACCTTGCTGGAAATTAATGAAACATTAATGAACATCATGATATAAGTTTATAGGGAGGAATAATACAAAGACACATGCAAATCTACGGAGAAGCAAAAGTGGAGACGTCCATCCTCAGGCATCGATGTCGGTGCTGCTCTTGCCTGTGCCGAATCAGGTCTCGATCCTAAGCTTCTTCTTACAGGTGGAATGGTCGATGAAGAGTTTGAAGTCGCCCTTGATGGCGCTTGAAGTTTTAATTGAGCTCCCCGCGCATACGAAGGACCTTAAACACCTTGATGGTGACGCCGTCCTGGATGTCAAGAGTCTTCGTCCGGCAACAATATGACAAAAATACCTTTACCAAATGTCATTTCATATTTTCATCAGCCTACTCTAGTTAAACGGTTATATTCTGCTCGTTTTATGCACATGTAAACCATAACTGTTTGTACAAGTTTATCATTAATTCCTCATTTTTTAGTATTCGACAGCAGCCATCAATGACACAGTTGATATTTGTTTTCTGTAAAGATTCATAATGCACAAGTAGACCCAGTCAACTGATCAACCCACTCTGCTGTAACCAAAAAGTAGACATTCAGAAAAGGTGTGATCAAACCCAGAAAAGTAGTATACTTACGAAATAAAAGACCAACTACATAAGGAACATCGAAAATCTTCAATACAACCACAAGTCATCATTAGTTCATTACACACCCAAATTAACTAATAAAGAAGTTTCAAACTTAACGAAAAAACTTAAAAAGGAAAAGTTCATGAAGGCCAACAATAAAACAGCAGCAACACGTGCAACTTGCAGACAGCAGCGTTGAACCATCATTCACTATAATCATCATCCACCTGATTTAGGAGAAAACATAAACACAAAATCTCAGCAAGCTAATGGTTGAAAATCAAAGTCTCAGCAAAACTCAAGTTTATAGTATGTCCACTTAAATTTATAGTTTCCTGTATGGCTTTCAGCATATTTTAAACTAGCATGAGTCAGGTCTCCCAAGTTCATTAAACATGTCACGCCCCGAATTTTGAAAACACGTATTTCAAATTCGAAACATGAATTATTACAAATACAAATACCAGTCTATTTATTTATTTATTTTTTTCTTTCAGAGTATCACACAGTGACACCACACTCCACTCAATATTACAAAACCCAGCTCCTCAATTCTTAATACAACACACTCTCACAAAATCCAAATTATGTGGTTCGAAACAAATATAACTAAACTCACAATTTACTAAAAACGCAATCAAGCCAAAAACAAGATTCTATCCCGTACGATCACCTCCCTGATTCTCCTGACCTGCAGGATTTCCCGCTACACAATATGAATAGTGTACCGGGATTGCAACAACACCAAACCCGGTAAGCCATGACAGCCCGTATGAGTAAACAAGAAGGAACTGTTGATTTATTAAATTATAATTCTTACAAATCAAGTAAAAATCCAACAGTAATACGTCTGCAAAGAGACATCAAACCACACATGGAAAACCACAAGGAATACATTTTCACAATCCTCAAATCACAGTACACCACACTGGTCCTACAACACCCGACCCCCATAACACCACTTTGGTCCATCTTGACCATACGTTAGAGCTCTAACTATATCGATACCTGTCACCTTGGCCTAGGCTTAAGTAATGCGACGTACTGCGGTTAATAATAAACCGTCGCTCTTCGGACACCCCTGTCCTCAGAACAAAATACTGCGGTTAATAATAAACCGTCGCTCTTCGGACACCCCTGTCCTCAGAACAAAATACTGCGGTTAATAATAAACCGTCGCTCTTCGGACACCCCTGTCCTCAGAACAAAATACTGCGGTTAATAATAAACCGTCGCTCTTCGGACACCCCTGTCCTCAGAACAAAATACTGCGGTTAATAATAAACCGTCGCTCTTCGGACACCCCTGTCCTCAGAACAAAATACTGCGGTTAATAATAAACCGTCGCTCTTCGGACACCCCTGTCCTCAGAACAAAATACTGCGGTTAATAATAAACCGTCGCTCTTCGGACACCCCTGTCCTCAGAACAAAATACTGCGGCAACGGTCGGATCGAATTTATACGATGATCCAACGGTCAGATCAAATTTATACAATGATCCAATTGTCGGATCGAATTTATACAATGATCCAACGGTCGGATCCTTACGAATCGACTTCCAAAACACCATTTCACCATTATACGAAGATCCAACGGTTGGATCTTCGCCCGTGACCACACAAAGTCATCGGGACAGTCATACGATCAACATATTTAAATTTCAAGTCCATTCAACGGTCTGATCTTCACAGATCATAAATCGAACGATCGAAATCGATCGAAATCATAAAATTCATAACTAAATCATACGATATCGAAAAATTGCGTATAATATATCGAAATGATCGTATCGAAGTATAGAATCTAAAAATGTACAGAAACTGTCCTTGTGACCCCCGGAAGTGGTCGGAAATGGACGCCGGAGTTAGTGGCAGAGCCGCCGCCGACCACCACCAATGGTGTCGGGGCCAGGCTTCTCTGCTTTGTCTCATCAAGCCTAATGACTTTCCTAACTAGCATGTAAGCTGAAAATGACCGGAAGGGATAGAAAATACCTCAAACCAGTCGGGTTGGCCGGAAAAAAACCCAGAAACCGGCGAGCTCCTAGTTCGATGTAAAAACTGCAACCTCAGGCCTCGATCCCTTCTGGAAAGTTGTTAATAACATCAAGGTGAACTCACTGGTTCAAGAATCAATCAAAACCAAGCTCTACAACTCGAGATATACCTGATCGAAGTTTTCGGTGCAACCGGGTTCGAGTTCCAGTCGCTTCCAGAGGAAGCACCGCCGTGCAAGGGAGGTTCTAGGAGCTTCGGAAGGTCAAGGCGAACCTGTGGGTGAAGTTTGGGAAGGTTTCGTGGCCGGTAGCTCGAGTTATCAATCTTGGAACAAAAACGGGTTTTTCGGCCTCCGCCGTCGTCTCCGGTGGTTCTGCAGCGTAAGGCTGCCTCCTGCAGCCGCGTACGATCTACCTGAATATGTGGGAGGTGGTTTGGTACTGCCTGGTGGCCGGTGGAGCGAGAGAGAGAGTTGAGAGCAGATGCTCTGTTTTTCGGACGAAATAGAGGGAGTGAGAGAGAGAGAGAGATGCAGCCAGAAATCAAGCATGAACAAACAAGCCCCGAGTTTCATCCTTAAGACCAGAAAGTTGTGTCTGCCACCAACAACAGTAATTCCACTAATATTTGTAAAAACAGGTTATTACAAAACAACAACCAGCTAAACTGTGAGATTACCAATGTGGCTAATATGCAAGCTGTAGAGGCAATTGTATGATGCACAGGCAAAACTTATGCTCACAAATGCAATCAACGTACCACTCACTTTTACTTAAGCAATGCCTTGGCTAGTTGGTTCTAGCTAACTGAACAAGGGTCTTGAAAATTCTTCGACCCCAAAAGATTAAGTAAAGAAAAGTACTAAGGATCAATTAATTGGCTGTAAGGATTATTTACCTCTTGCCATTTTGAAGGTAGCACAAAGCAACCATAGACATCACAGTACGTACGGGGGTCGGTTTTTGCATTGTTCTTGAGGTAACATGTGGGGAAGAAGGTGAATCTGAACTCACTACAGTCGGTGTTGCAATGAATCTTAAAGGGTATAACAAGAGTCACTAAATTGTTCATGTCAGGATAACTTAGCATGGAAACCGTTCGCTCGAATCTGCTCAAAATTAGGCATGCTCTTTGGGCTCCAAGATCGACCAACTTGTAACTCCTTGGTCTTTGAAATTCAGGAAGCAAAAGTGGCATGTTTATCATGTCCTCACTTATAGAGCTGATCAACCTGGCTTTCTCTTCAGAGGAAGAGAGAAGATATGCTTCCATTAACATTTCTGATCCATATGAATATGTGAGCATTAATTTCAAATCATCATTCCCAACATTCAGTTCCATAATCAAAGCTGTGCCATCAAATGGAATACAAGGGCAGGGGGACTCAGCAGCACCTGGAGAGAGTGTCGACCAAAACAATGCAGGGATTTGTCTCCACTCTCTATTCGGGTCGGATGCATCAAAGCAGAAAACCATGGTATTCGGAACGGAATCCTCATCCTCGGCAGGGGTTTCCCTAATGGTGTAATAAATCTTAGTCCCGGTGTCGACTGCAAAGCAGGGTAATTGCAAAAGTGCACCTTCTCCAAGGACCCAAATAGGAGGTAGTGGCAATGGTGACCATGTGCCCTCTTTGGGGTCACACACCTCAAAACTTTTAGCAACACCTGGAGTGAAATCAAGGGTGTAGAGCTTCCCGGCGAGCTCCACCAGCAGAGGGCTAACTTTCCGTTCTGGGAGAGCAGGAATCATCTTGGTGAAACCAGCAGAGTCAGGACCATCATGGTTAGTATCAGTATCATACACATAAATATATCGGCCACTGCTGAAGAAAATTTGGGATCCATACATACCACACGACGTGCGAGTGGGATAATCGGTCATCTCCTGACAAGCAAATCCCCCTCCTCCTTCAAAGTTAAATGTACATGATCAATAACACATTTTTAACCACTTCTGCTACCAATTTATTTATTTATTTTTTTAGGAAAACCGAAAGAACAGATATAGTAATGAGAAGCCATGGCAATAATTGTAGAGACTAAATAAGATGAATTAAAATTACCTTCGGGTTAGATGATGCAGAACCAGAGGAAGCCATTTTTGTTTTTGGTTTTGGTATGGGTTTTTGACGAAGCTCGGTATGAGAGAGAGAGAGAGAGTGGTTTTGCTTTTGCTTTTGATATGGGTATGGGTTTTTGGCGAAGCTCGGTATATGAGAGAGAGAGAGAGAGAGAGAGAGAGAGAGAGAGAGTGGTTTTGCTTTTGCTTTTGGTATGGGTATGGGTTTTTGACGAAGCTCGGTATATGAGAGAGAGAGAGAGAGAGAGAGAGAGAGAGAGAGAGAGTAGCAGTGCACAATGCAGAGCCAGTTCTGTTTGCTTAATTAGTTTATTCTAATTTGGACTCGGATCCGGTCTTAAAAATCAGTGGAAAACCTGCATCTTGTTTCCGCTTAATTCCTTTTCCTGCATTTTGTTTCAGCTTAATAATTCCCTCATTAAATAATCTCTTAATGAACTAGATGATCGATTAGGGTTTACAATTAGTTGAATTAATTTCAAGGTTGTTGTTGTTGTTGTTGTTGTTTTTGCTTGGTTTAATTGGCTCGTTAATTAATATTACTGCTTCCTCAGTAGTGGTTTCCGGTCACTATTGCTTAGCTATGGACTGCGATTTTCGTCAAAAAAGTAGAGATTCTCTTTCACTATTCCGGCAAGAGTTGCAGAGCCTGCAATGCAACGCCTTGCGTGATGGTACTGGTTTGGCCCGTTTGGGGACCACATGAACTCAACGCGCCCGCGTGGTTTCACTTCTTTTGTTTTCTTTGCATTGCTCCTGGTTTGGATTTATCTGTGGAATTAAATTTTGTTTACTAAAAATGAAAAACTTTCAGGGAGAATTCTTGAGTACCTTGGTGTTTGCCATACCTTCATTTTGTTAAATATTTTGGACCATTGGATTAGTAATATATCCAATGGTTCAAAATATTTAACAAATTGGTAACTTGTTTAGCCCTTAGCCTTTCTAATTATGCTATTCATTTCCAATAAGCAAAAATGTTAACACAAACTACTAATTGAATTGAAAACAATAAAACCAATTAATATTTGATTATCAATTGACAATTAACAATTATGATTTTTCTTTTTTCAAAAAAAATTAAAAGAACCTTAATTCTATCCTAAGTTCACCGAATTACTATTAGTTAAATAGTTTATATTACTAATTAATTTTGTTATTAGTGAATTAATGTTTGATTAATGCTTGTTATTAATGGACAATTACACAATTGAAAATTATG
>BDJD01000244.1:204319-217506 GCA_002564525.1 Rosa multiflora
GTGGTTCGAAATCATCTAAGTCAAAAACTCATGCGCAACAAAATACGCAACTACATCATCAATTCTGATGGAGTTTCTATCCCATGTCTCATGTACACTAGTGTAATTTTCATAGAGCTCTATATTCTCAGGAATAGGTTCTGGCGTTGAGGCGTCCCCCAACGATAACCATAACCCAGAAGATACTCATGAGACGGATTTTTGAGTGTCGATGATCGAGGATTGGTTTGTGCCAATGTATCATTCGAACCCACGGGCCTCCCACGCATCCTAGCTGGGGCCATGGCCTGTAACGCCAGAGTGCCACTCTCATTGGCGTTGGCGCCATGCCTACCTCCGTGTAGGGTGGCGCTACATCCTCTCGCAGGGACGTCCTTCCTTGCAGGCATGTTTGCAGCATATTTGTGTGATCTCGTCACTTTAATAGGGATCAAGATGAGACATAGTGGGGACAGACTACGACAATTCCTGTCGTTCCTGTTGAACATTCGTGTTCTTATCTCCCCCTAACGAAGGGAAGACTGTCTCATTAAAGTGACATCCGCAAATCTAGCGGTAAGAAGATCGCCTAGCAAGGGCATTTAAGTGGCGGACGTTTGTTGGAAGCTCAAATCCAACGTAGTTGCCCATTCGCCTGTAAGGACCCATCATATAGCGCTGTGGCGGTGCAATTGGCACCTAAATGGCTCACTCAAATGTGCGGAAGTACAAAAGACGTGTACCCAGTCACTAGCTGTAACACAGAGGTACATTGAGTGGTGGTAGGTCGTAGACGAATTAGCATGGCTGCATGCGATATCGCATCACCCCAAGTGGATGGAAGAAGATTGGTGCGCATTACCAATGTTCGGACTACTATCGTAGTCGTTTCCGCGATACTAATTGGGTGTGTACATGGGAATGTGATGTCCAACATCAAGCCCATTGCAATATCCAGCGAAAGTCTTCGATGTAAACTCACTAGCATAGTCAAATCCAATTGACTGAATACGATGATTTGGGGAGTGAGCCCATTGTCATATGATATGTGCTAGGAGTCTAGCATAAGTAGCATTTATAGGTGGACAATGGCACAACACGTGACCAGCGTGTTTGCGTGTCAACCAACATCATGAAATATTTAAGCGTCCGCAAGTTGGTTGAATCAATCCACAAAATCCCTACGGATTCTTTGTAAGAACAGAATGAGTATTGTCATATCCTTTGCATAGGACGGCCTCAGTCCTAATTTCCCTAAGGAACGAGCGTAGTAAAACGAGCGAGAGGCTTTAGAAACAACCAATGAGAATTTTGGTTAGGCCTGAGCGTCTGAAACGCTATTTTGAAGCAAGTTGGTGATTGCAGCATCACCTAGGGCGCCATCACCATGACGGACGCCATCCATGGAGTCATGGATAGAGACTAAGCCAGCCCTAGGCTGGTAGTGGACGGAGGAGGTGCCCTAGGTAGCAACGTCGGTCACACTTAGTCTAAGAATCAACTTTTAATTCATGCTTCATTTCGCTCGAGAGAAAAGATGTCCGTGTGAAGTCTTTTTGTAGATGGATCATCATATCATGACTAGGATGATCTATCCTGTCGTGACAAACCCAATATTGTCTAAATCTAAGAGATCTTCTCTCATAACTTTATTGGATTTAATAGCTCGAATAGTGACATAAAGTCCACTAGAGAGACACATAAACTTCTCTAAGATGCGTATTTGGTCGCAATCATTAGAGGTAATGCAAAGGAACTCATTTCCTTTCTCTACATGCATTTTCGCATGGAATTCGTTGGCTATTCATAGGGTACTTTGTGCCCTAAGATCGTAGAGAGTTTCTGTGACAACTGTAATCAGGGTGCCATTTGGCAAGTGGAACTTGGGCTATTCCATGTCCTTGAATTAATCTTGATGGCCCAGCCATCGTAGTCACAAAGTCATATTCTCAGAATCAAAATTGAGTCATAATGAAAAGAACTCGAAATTTTATTCATAAGCCAACAGAATACATCATTGTTTCTATGATTAAAGAAAATCTAATCCAATAAAAGTAATATGGCAATCGCCTACATCTCTTGGAAAATAAAAAGACTTAATCAAAATCGCCAATTTCTGGGTCTTGATCCTTGTAGTCTTCCACCCTTAGATCTAGATCACCATCTTGATCTTCTTGTGCCATGTAATTTGCTTCCCTTGCTTCACGATACGTCTTGTATGCGTTTGCAACATTCTGGGGTGCGGTACATGTTTTGTTCAGTTGATCCACATCGAAAACAAACATCATTATGGTCAGGCTCTCTTGATCGAGGCGCCATTAGGGCGCGATTTGGACGATCTATCCTCTTGGTGGCGTTACCACCATGGTCGGAGGCTCCGCCTCTCTCTCTCTTCACAAGTTGACCTCCACGGTTCCGTGCACGCCTTTCTTGACGATTTCCTTCCTCTTTAGGGCGAACATATGGACCAGAATGTCCAGAATTGTCCCTATCCTTAGGGTTTCGCTCCTTGCGTCCTCCATTGGGGGCGCGACTATAGTTAGACTCCGGAATAGGCTTAGTTCCCACGGGTCTAGCATTATAGTTCTTCACAAGGATATTATCGTGCTTTTCAGCTACGTTCATGGCACCAATGAGCTCATGAAACCTTGTGATACGTCCTGCATTTACATCAATCTATAATTCTTTGAAATCATCAATACAGAGACGGGGAAGGTAGAGAGAGTCTTCTCGATCAACATCGTATCAGTTATGGCTTGGCCACAATACTCCATCAGAGACTTGATACGAAGAGCTTCCGAGTTATAATCAAGCACAGACTTGAAATCACAAAAGCGGAGGCTATGCCATCGCACTTCTAAATCAGGAAGCAGGGAGTCACGAACGTTGCCAAATCGCTGCTCAAGTTCTACCCATAGCTTTCTTGGGTCTTCCTTATTGAGGCATTCATTTTGGAACGCGTCATTCATGTGCCTTGTCATGAGAATTATGGCTTTAGCTTGTTTTGCTTCAAAAGCAGTAGCTTGCTCAATGGAGAGCACGTTCTGACTAGGCTCTTGGATGGTTTCAAGAATTCCATCAGCCTTAAGATGTTGGCGCACATCTCGGACCCACCTATGGTATCCTGCGCCAGTTGTCTCGAGTAGAACAAAGTTCAACTTGTTCAGGTAACTCATCCTGAAAAACAACACAAGATTAGGGTTAGTTTCGGAGCGGAAAAGACTACCACGAAAAACTATTAAATTTCTGAGTGTAGTCGCTTCCAAGAAATTATGAATTTTCTGAGCGTAGTCGCTTCCAAGAAAATCCGATTCCAAGAGGGGTTTTGGATTAGATCGAAACAAAGATGTATGTGGTCGATCGTTTTCTTCTCAAGCTCCAAGCTTGGAGTGAGCACAAACTCCCACAGTTCGGCTATTGGTCTCCCCTATGAAGAAGAAAGGGGGGTAGAAGAAGGGATGTTGGAAGTCCCCGAGAAAAGAAGAAGAAATTGAAAAAAAAACTTCAAAAACGGGAACTTTTAGAAAAGTTTACCTTAAAAAGATGGCCGGAAAAGTGATCGCTGGAAAGTTACTGTAGATGCAGGAAGTTACTGTAGCTGACAGGAAAGTCGACGGAAAAGTGCCGGAAAAGTCGCTGGCGGTCGTTGACCGGTGTTGACTGTGGTTGACCGGCTTGCTGACTTGGCACTAGTGGCTGACGTGGCTGGCTGACTGGATGCCTGCGTGGTGCTGACGTGGCAGAGCGTTTGTGGCTTGGCTGGGGCCTGCTGCACGTGGGCTCAACCTTTGGGCTGCAGAAATTGGGCTTGGGCTGCAGCAAGTGGGCTGCACAGGATCTCCACCCTTTTTTTTTTTTTTTTTTTTTTTCTTTCTTTCTGCTGGTTCAGGTTAGGAAGATTCCGGTGGCCGGTTCAGTTGAATTTAGGCCGGTTCCGGTGGTGAAACTTCCGGTTCCGGGTTTCTGGGGTGGAGATGCTGCAGGTGGCCGAGTATGGCGGTAGGAGGTGGTGAGGAAAGCTTTGAACCGGGCAGGGGGATTTTTGCTACTTCCGGTGGCCGGTTCGGATATTTTCCGGCCGGTTCTGTGGGCGGGGCCGCCGGTTCTGAACTCCTGGAGTTGAGATCTTCAAGGTGGGCGGCGGTGGTTTCTGCGATTTGAAGGCTACGAATTTAGGGCTTCAGGATTAGGGCTTCATGCTGATAACGTGTTGTAGAGAAACTGAATTTGAGAGGAATTTACTGTGTATTCTCATTGATAATATGGGCCTCTATATATAGAGGATTACAATGCATAGAATCTCAATCATACAAGGAAAGTAATTCTACATTGATTAGGATTCTAGATCCTTCTAATTAAATCCTATTACCACTAGGTCAAGTAACCTAGAGTTTGGGCTAAACACAAATTAGGTTTTCCTTGAACAATTCTGTTTTTTTTATTTTTTCTATTTCTAAGTGAAAAATTATTTTGGAATTGCACACTTTTTTTTTTCTCTTGCATTACCATTAATGTAGGGGTTTAATTTATATATATAAAAAAATTTGTTCGATTATATGATTTTTTTATTTGAGGCCACATTTAAATTATTTGCCTCAGGCCATCAAAATGTCAGAACCGGCCCTGCATGATCACTATCCTCCAAATATGTATATTTTAATAATGTTCTATAAACACAAATGACGACTCCGCAATCAAAGAAAACTGCTCAATGTTTGTGAAGAATGAAAAGATTTTTCAAGTTGCAAAGCCGTAATCAAGTCGGATAATTTTCGTTATTCTGGTTTGGGTTTCTCGACCCACAATCTAATTCGATATGTTAGCTCATTGTTCCTAAGTATGGATTCGGGGTAAATTGCCAAGATGGGGTAGGCTAAAGTGCATATTATTTTGCAGTGAAAAAGGGTTTTTATTGTTGAGTAAATCATGTCCAATGAAAAGGGTTGGAATCTCTCTCTCTTTCTGTGGGTTCTGTTAGGGTTTAGTATTTATTATTGAGTAAATCATGTCCAATATTTTTAGACCAACCCACCACCATTTCTTTTCCATCTCTATTTAAAGTCTAGGCTGTACAAGCAAACCACATAAACTGCATTTTGTTTTTAAGAAATGCGTTGTAATGTGCAGTTCCTTGTTTCTTTAGGATGCATTCCAAAGCGCAAATCGTTAATTATTCGTTAAACCATTTTCTTTCGAATTAAGTTGATGTGTGGGCTGTTGCATGTTGGAGGCGTACGTAATAAGCTAGTAAAAGTCTCTATGGCATGAGAAAAAGGATTTCACATAACCTACCTAGGTTTATCATTCTAGTTATAATTATCAAAATATTCATGGATCTAAAGATTATGTATGTTACGATTAGAATAATGTTCTACAAAAAATGAAAGAAGCGTGATTCCATCCTTTTTAGACCCTTGTATATATACATCAAGCGGACGCAATTGATTTGACGTTGGAAATGATCATAATATATTAAGCCAAGTTATGTTCCCATGCATATTGGAAAATAAATTTGAATTGTATGTAACAAGTAAGTCTATTATTTAACGTAGAGAAAAAAAATATATTGCAAACAATATCATGTTAGACATGAATCTAATAAAATCGCCAAGTTCAAATAACAGATTATATAAGTATCCTACCAAACACAAAGAAACTATATTTTAGGCACAAATTATAATATACATGATCAATCTGATGATATTCTTTGATATTACTCTCTTTTTTTGGCTTCTTTTCCCACTGAAAAGTTTGCTCAAGCCATACTATATAAGTATATAGTGGTTTGATTAATCATGGTGCATGATTGGTGAAGGTGTTAATTTTAAATTTTTGATTGACAGCGCTTACACCCAGGTGACTAGCTAGCGTTGAAGGCAATGAACAGTTTCTCTCCCTTCCATGGTGATTAGTCTTATCACCTTGAACATACTTCAGTTACATAAAAATGGAAACTTCCACATTTTCTTCTCGATTTCCTTTTTGCAGTATCTCTTATTAGCTATGTGTTTGCTCTGCAAGGATCATCATATCATTCCAACTACAGTTAAAAATTGAATGATACTCTTTTTCTAAGAAGAAATTAAGAATAAACAGATGAAGGATCAATAATAGAAACCACAATAGCAATCTTGAAATTGGCCGATCGATGGTAATTACAGCAGTCACCTTTTCAGAAATTTCAAAGTCTCCAACGGCAAACCAGAGTAATGCATGAGAATTAGAAATTATTTGTCCTGTACTGAAGAAACACGAGCCAGTCAGACAGCATTAGCAAAACACTCCAGACTTTGCAATCCATAATTTGTCATAATAAAGACCTAAGCAATGACAGCGTTTACGCTCTTCCAAAACTGATTGTTTGGCAGCGGATGAGCAAGCGGAAGCTGAGAAGCGGTAGCATTCCTTGAAGAGCTACACAGACAGCAGGGTAATGAGCTAAACTGAGCTGGTGTTTTCCGTTTGTGCGTGAATTTAATTGGTTTGTATCAAAATGTTATAGCAAGATGAGAAAGAAATAATGACACTTTCAAGCTGTTGTTTTCGCGGTTGAACATTCTGTTTTTCGTACTGGGTTTTCAATTGCAAGGGTGTAGCACTTGACTAGTTGCAAGTCCTTGATGACATTTCTTACGTTTGTGGGTTGACGTTATATAATGGCTACACTGTTGGTTGAACAAACAAAAGTAAAGTCAGAATTTGAGCAATGTATGATTAATAGTTGGCTAATTGCTATGTAAAATGGTATTTGGTAAACATTCTCCATATAATTACTCAAATATTTGTCATTATGTCGTCAATCAAGTGTGCGAAGGATGTAAATGACGATCTATTTTCCTTTACAGCCTTTCTACTCTTTTCTTTTATTTCTTTAGCCTTTCTTCTCACGGATTCATCACTGTCCATTAAGCGTGTTACTACTCTCTACCTCCTCTGCCGTTACTAAATCATTGTGTTAATTCCCTATGCTATATCTTAATTCCTACTGCTAATTTTAATTCTTTCACAATCTCAAATGCATTCATTTGTTGCTCGGCATATATAGGCCATGTAGCAATTGGTCCGCCATACCATCCACTCTCCAACATTGAGTTCCAACCGCAATGCGATACGAACCCTCCAATCGCTTTGTGCGCCAACAAGGTCGCTTGTAGGACCCACGCACACACCACGCCCATCCCAACACTTCGTTCTAAGAGGCCATCAACCGCCAGATCCATGTACATGCTAAAAAGGCCAATGCCTTGGGCGGCTCACGCAAGGACCACAAGAAACGAGCCTTGGCTGTTCAAGCCCAAGTGCAACCTCTCTCACTTGAGGTCCGATAAGACTTTCTATGCTTCCAAAGCACAGAAATACCACAGAAGATGAAGGTTGATTATCCACCCATTTCGTGATGCTACCGCTCCTTCTCAGAATACCAGTCATCCGGTCCAGTGATATCAACGACTGGTCCAATCGGATAAACCGGCCGACCTCGACCATCAGAAACAACATTAAGGGCATGGGGTTCAAGTTCGTCAAACGTATATACGATAATACCATTTAGGTAATATGTTTCTCTATACCAATTTGTATGATGCCAAAACCAAAAATACCCATCTCCTTTTCTACTAGGATTAGGATCATAATGTGTGTAGGTAATATGCATGCCCCTTCACTTTGCATAGTGGTCTACGATACGCTAGGATGCACTGAAACTGAGTTGATTCACATATATCGTACATTAGATTATTGCAAAGCAGGATTCTTAACACAAAACTTGAAGGTAAAGTAAATTCATAACACACGAAACTTGCAAACCTTTAATTGCATTTCTTGTTTTGTTTATGGGCCGTGGACAACCAAACTGTCCGCCTCATCTCTCACTCTCTCTCTGCTAACAGGTCGCCCTATATCAACCCGTTATTGTTGTCTGTGATCTTTGTTACTTTGTTTTGTAGGGTTTTTGAGTATAAGATAGCGATCATAGAGAAATTTCCGAATTTTCACCTCATCCTCTATCTTTCTGTTTTTCTTTTTAGAAGACACTGCCTCCTCTATCTGAAAGCAAAGGAAACAAAAGATTATCATAGCAAGCAATTAAGAGAAACCCAAACCAAGAAAAATCAAACACAGCCATTACATATCCTTAAAACTACCTCTAAACCATAAGCATCTTTCTCCTTCTTCACCTTATGTCTATTTAGCTCCTCTATCTGAAAGCACACAAACACAAAATCATTGTAGAAACTAGAAAGCCAAGGATAACCTAAACCAACAAAACCAGGCAACAAGAAAACAAAGGCATGTTCACTTAAATTTTTTGTACTTCTTTGAATTCACCATTGGACACAGCAATCTAACAAGCATTCCTAACAGTACGTTCAAATGAATGTGCTTTGCTTTTGTGTTGAATCGGGGTAAATAGATTGCAGATTTCTTTTTCTGGTGGATGTTTGACTAGTGTTGAAAGTTAAAAGCTTTTCAATGGAATAAAGTTGCTTCTGCTCCATGTCTTGAGTTCTAACTGTGCAAAGTTTTAGCTTTGGATTTGATTAGTACAAAGATTACAAACTCTACCCACCGCAAAAGTGCAACTTGAAAGCATTCTATGAGCTGATCTCAACGAAGAAAAATAGAAACCCAAAGGAAACATGGAAGTTGTTGTACAAAACAGTAGTATGGCCTATAATGAAGAAAACAAAAGTTATAAATGAGTCACCTTGAGTGGCTTTCTGTTTCTACCGATTTCATTGAAATCTTCAAACTTGAAAATTTGGAATAAAGCCAACAGTAGAATTCATAAACGGGGGAAAACAAATTGATTTCATGTAAAAGGAAAGGAAAATAGATTAAATGCAAGCAGATGTAGAGGGAAAGAGAGAGCTGGCCTTAAAAATGTAAGAGTGGTGTCTCTCATGGTGGATGAGCGAATGGTCAAAACAAACTAAAAGGTTTTGGAGTTCTTACAAAAAGCAAGGGGCTTTTGTTTTTGTCTTGTCCTGATTTTCTAACTGAGATGGCCGGAGAATTTAGAGAGAACAAATTGGCATTGCTGGTGGTGGTTATAATCTAGAAGGAGGAGGCATTGATACATACAAGGGAGCTAGAGGAAACCCCTTGTAGTAAAAAAACAAAAGTACCCCTTTTAAAAAGAATTGAAGATTTTTAGTCAAAGATAGATCTTTATGACCAAAATATCTCTAGTACTTTTCTGAAGTTGTTGACTAGGGCTATTTAAATGAGGAATGCTAGCAATCTTCCCATATCTAGCTTTCCTTCTAACCTTCCCCATTCATTGTCTGCCAAGTGTATTCTGACTTCACTCAAAACCAAGAAATAAGCCCTACTCCACTGTTCTGAATTATGTCCTCAAACCATTTTCAGGCCACATCATCCAATTGTTGCACCTTTTCTATGTGTTTCTTGAACCAAACCTTTGTGCTTCACCTAGTTGCATTCCGCATAAGTTGTTTTACTACTCATCTATATAATGCCCCTGAATCCTATTTGCCTTATTCTTCCCTCTTGAAAATTTCTACACACTTACATCCAAGTTGAACTTCTTCTGGATATGGTTTTGAATCCCTTTTCTGGACCAATCTTCATCCACCAATAAGTCTTCTTGAACCTGCTTGGCTACTCTAAGGTAAGTCAGGTGATGACTATGTGTAAGTTGGGCACAGTTATGCTCATCCTTCAGTGTCTTTATGACAAGAGTGGAAGGGCCAAGCTCTGCAATGTTGCTTGCATAGAGCCAAACAAGGCAAGAAAGCTGATACTTAACCTCAATCTTCTGTTTACTATTCTTATGAAACCACAAGCCTCTTCTGCTCACTAAACCACACTCCTTTATTGCTTCTTTCAGTACCACATTATTTGCAAACACATGCCCTACCTCATTATTTGCAAACACATGCCCAAGCACAAACTTAGGGTTCTTAAGTCAAAACTATAAATTCGAGGGTAAAAATGAGAAATAGTACCTAAACTATACCTCTATCTTATAGATGGTACCTAAACTTTACTTTTTGTCACAACCAGTACATAAACTCTTCAAGTTCTTTTGAAGTGGCACCTAAGGCCACATTCGGTCACAAATTTAGTAAGTACATTCGGTCACAAATGCACTAGATGGATTTCAGAATGGATACTAGAGAAATATAAAGAGATAAAAATTTGAGAGAAAGGGAAGAGCGGTAGTGGAGAAGCCCGTTCTATATGAACTCAAGAACAAAAAAACCACAACCCACAACGTACCCACATCCAAAATAAAAATTAAAAATGCAAAATTAATTAAGAAAAAAGAAATGCAAAGTTATCAAACATCTTACGGGAAAAAAAAAAGGTAAATGAAAGAAAGAAAAAAAAAAGTGGAACATTTAAGAGAAGGGCATACATGGAAAAAAATAGAAAAAGTTTTTCAATGTAATAAATATTGGGTTTTAGATTGTAGTGGAATCCACGTGTCATTTGTTGAGTGGAAAATGTTGAAAATGAAAGGTAGAAGGAGAAGGTAGTTAGCATTCCTCTATCTAAATTTCTTATCCTTTGCCTGTACAAAGTACAGTACTGCTATACTAGTCCTTATCTCAGCTTTGACTAAAAAGTTGAGATTGGTTCCCTCCTTTTCTACATTTGAAATTATCAGTCATTTATATTGGAAAATGTACACTTATTAATTGGATGTGTGCATAAAAATTAATGGTCCTTCTCATTAATTATAATTAATAGCAAACATAACATTGCTTAGCTTAAACTCCATCGAGTGAAACAACATATTTCTATTTTCTGAGCAAAACAATTTCCAATGACAATTTTCAATTGGGTGTTAAGTGGTGGACACATCAAGTACTTATTTCAACCCTACTCTAATACCTGCAACAATTTGAAACAAATCAGAACATTAGTGTGTGTGCTCTCAACTAGGGGTTAAATTCCATTACCAGGCAACATAAAAGCATAGGCCTGTTCACTTGAAGTTTTTGGACTTCTTTGGATTCACCCTTGCACACACCAATATAATCTAACAAGCACTCCTAATAGTTCAAATGTATGTGCTTTGCTTTTTTGTTGAATCGGGGCAAGCAGACTACAGATTTCTTGTTCTTGTGGATGTTTGATTGATGCTGAAAGTAAGAAAATTTTCAATGGAATAAAGATGCTTCTACTCCATGTCTTAAGTTCTAACTGCGCAAAGTTTTAGCTTTGGATTTGATTAGTACAAAGAATTACAAACTCTACCCACTACAAAAGTGCAACTTGAAAGCATTATATGAGCTGATCTGAATGAAGAAAAATAGAAACCCAAAGGAAACATGGGAGCTGTTGAAGAAAACATTCTCCTGGTCTATAATGAAGAAAACAGAAGTTATAGATGAGTCACCTTGAGTGGCTTTCTGATTCTACCAATTTCATTAAAATCTTCAAACCTGAAATTTGGAACAACGCCGACATTAGAATTCATAAACGGGGGACAACAAATTGATTTCATGTAAAAGGAAAGAAAAATAGACTTAATGCAAGTAGATGTAGAGGGAAAGAGAGAGCTAGCCTTACAAATGCAAGAATGGTGGATGAGCCCATGGTCGAAACAAACTAAAAGGTTTAGGGGTTTCTGTTTTTATCTTGTCCTGATTTTCTAACTGAGATGGCCGGAGAATTTAGAGAGAGAAAATTGGCATTGTTGGTGGTGGTTATAATCTAGAAGGAGGAGACATTGATACATACAAGGGAGCTAGAGGAAACCTATAATAACCCGAAAATTAGGGTCAACTACAGAGCACTATATTGTTAATTATATTTGTAAAATCTTACTTTGTTTTGAACATTTTCCTTTTAGAAACCAATGACATCACATACCGCCCTTACAAGATAGGTTAGTTTTTCAATATTAGACTTGCAGTAAACTTACTAA
Source organism: Rosa multiflora (assembly GCA_002564525.1). NCBI lineage: Eukaryota > Viridiplantae > Streptophyta > Magnoliopsida > Rosales > Rosaceae > Rosa > Rosa multiflora. Next base: position 216,198 of record BDJD01000244.1, read on the forward strand.
AATATCTTAGTTCATATTTCTTGTATACACTCGATATTTGTTGTTTAGTTCAATGCTAATATCTATATTATTTTTATGATGCATGCTATTTTAGTACTAATTATTGCAAGCACATATTTGAACCTTAGGAAAGCACCAAAGTTCCTATTATTTGTTTGAGTGAATGTGTATTTATATGTATATGTATATATGTACAATCCAAATGTCATACATATAGATAGCTAGCTGATTTTTATTTGTTTTTCCTTGTGATTATTTACCCTAACTAGATAGACTATCAACTCATCTTATTAGATTATCAAGTCCCCTTATTAGAATACCAACTCACCTTACTAGACTACCAAGTCACCTTAATAGCTTGGTCGATCTTAAAAATGGTTGAAAATTGATTTTTAGTGCTTGTTTCTAGCCTGTATAAACATATGATCTGCATCATATTTCTTTCAAGCTTTAAGATCAAATGCAAAACTGATCAAAATCTCCCTTAGTTGAAGAGAAAAGTCAACTAAAACTTCCCACACAAATCCTTCACCCTTTTTCTCTTAAGAAGTTTTCTTTTTGTGAAAGAAGTCCAAAGCTTGATCACAAGATCAAAATCTACACTTCACTTCTGAGTTCCTTAAGTAAGTACATGAATACACACTACACAAATCTGGGTATATGCAACGGGTTGTAATACAAGGAGTTAAAATTCCTTGCATTTGATAATATTATCCAAAGAATATTGCAAGTCCTTGCGTTTGACTCTTATCATTTGCAAAGAATGTAAGAAGTCCTTGTATTTAATCTTTTGAAATCCAGAAAGTGATAAAGTCGTTGTATATACTTTCATAATCGTTGCATTGAAAATCTAAATGCAAGGACTTCAAGTGAATTCCTTGCCCGACCCCTTACAATTATTGACTCCGCTCTCGGTGAGGTGAGTCTATCACTTGGCTATTGGAGGAAAATAACAAAAATTCTCCTCTTACTCCGAAAAGAAGAAGACCCCAGATCCACGAATACCCCAACCTTTATATCTGCTTTCTTACTGTCGATCTGGTACTACGCATGAATACCCACTCCCAAACTGAAGCTAATTTCTCCATTTCAAGCACAGTCGTCATCATCGACACCTTCATCCGGTCTCTTGCTCCCGCAAACTTTTAAGATCTCTCTCATGGGTTTAAATTTTCTTCCACGAGATTTTTATGGGTTTAATTTCTCAATTAGGGTTTTAATTTCACTTCTGGGTTTAATTTCAGAATAGCTGATGGTGAAAATCTTTCATTCTTTTCATTTACTTTTAGATGAACTTATGTTACTAACA
>BDJD01000244.1:217575-229003 GCA_002564525.1 Rosa multiflora
AATATCTCTCTGTGGATTGGAATAAGGGTTTTTGCTGTCTATTTTGTTGCTTTCTGTTTTTCATATTCATGAGGTTGAATTTAATTGTGACTGTCATATCAGGTTCATCATGTATGTATTATCTTATTTGCGTTTGGTTGATCTTGCTTATATGGGAATATAAATTTGCTATTGAAAAATGTCAGTAGGATATGCTGATTGTTGGTTAGGTGTTTCGATCGTTGGGGAAAAAGAAAACGAGTAGAACTGTGAAGGTCCTGTTCGATTTATATTCATTAGCAGTTAGCAAAATTGAGGTTCTTGGTTTAGAACAGAATTTGATGCAGAATATAATAAGGAAAGTACTCTGTTTAGGGTTTTCTTAGGAATATATAGTTTAGCCTATTGTTATTAGGATACCTCTTAGTTGTTAGCTTATTGTTTAGGATTATATAGATAAATAGATGCATTGTATTAGTTGTTAGACAGATTTGAAGACTTGATTTGTAAGCCAATAAACCTGCTAAATCTCTTGTTCTCTTCTTAATTCTCAATTGTGAGATGATATGGATAAGATATATAGCTCTTCACTGGGTAGAGGAAATAAAATAGATGCATTTTACTACTGCAGATGCTCCTTAATTCTAGTAGCTAAGCTACATTAATGCTCAATTCTAGTAGCTAAGGTTAGTTCTATATCTCAATATATAGCTAACATCTTAATAAGTGTTTGTACCATTTTACCAACAATTTCATATCTTGGTTAGTTCTGTCATATATATTGCATCCTTGAATCCCAACCACCTTACGGCACCAGCATTACTAATTAGGGAACTCCACAATTCCTCTAAGATCTATTTAAGGCTCTAGAATTCCCAGGTTAGAAACTGAAATTGGAAGTTGGCCAATTGATAAATGTGCGCACATTTACTTTTCTGGACTAAACTTCATTCTTTCTTTTTTGGGCATCAGTATCTTCAAAGTTTAGAGATTATTCTTTTCATGAGTTCTTATGATTAAAATGCTCTACTGTTTTTGCCTTTTTCAATTCGTTTGTGCTTTAGGTACCTCATTTTCATTCTTCACAGTAAGCAGCAACAGTTTCTAACTATATTCTTATTAATGCGAGCATTGCTAATTAGGGAACTCCACAATTCCGCTAAGATCTATTTAAGGCTCTAGAATTCCCAGGTTAGAAACTGAAATTGGAAGTTGGCCAATTGATAAATGTGCGCACATTTACTTTTCTGGACTAAACTTCATTCTTTCTTTTTTGGGCATCAGTATCTTCAAAGTTTAGGGATTATTCTTTTCATGAGTTCTTATGATTAAAATGCTCTACTGTTTTTGCCTTTTTCAATTCGTTTGTGCTTTAGGTACCTCATTTTCATTCTTCACAGTAAGCAGCAACAGTTTCTAACTATATTCTTATTAATGCAACAGGTACAATTAATCTAGGCCAACTTTATACAATAAGGTACAAGTTCATGACTTGTATGTCATTTTGAAGGAAACATCAAAATATTGAGTTGTGAGTGTTGGGTGAATATACGTTTGTCTCTATATATCTGCAGTTTTCTGCATCCATTAGGTGGAGTATGCTAAAGAGTCAATTCATACATCTACGAGATTGAACTTTATAAATATCCAATTCAACTTGTAGGTACCTTTCAGGTGTCTTGCTTCTGAAACCATCATTCTGTAATTCTGTACATCAATGGCAACAATGGAGTGCGTTAGACTATCTTAACAGGGGTTTTCTGTCTCTACTCTCTAGTGATTCCCACCATCTTGTATATCCAACTGTCTTACCTCACAAGGTAGGACAATTTTGAGGTAATTCTCTCAGTTACATGTATATCAAGACTCGTACTGCTTCACAAAAAGAAATACACCATTTAGTTTGTGCATATTCTGAACTGATACCAAACTCTGTTTTTTTTTTTTCCTTTAACAGGTCTTAAACAATCAAGAAGGAAGACTTATTGTCTTGACTCTTGAATGAATTATGGTAATTGCTAGGAACTGAAATCTAGGCTTTCTATTAATATAAATGATGATTGATAATTATCTGATTGAAGAAACTAAGTAAACCATTCATATTACAAATCTAGTCCATGAGAAGTTACTACTTACAAGTACAAGTTATAAGGGAGTGGGTTGATTAGTTAAGGGACCGGTACTGTGTACTAAAGATCTGGAAGTCAGCAGAAAAAAACAGTGGGTTGATTAGTTATGGGACTATACTTTGGTACTGTATACATAAAAAAAAGAAGTCAGTAGAATCCCTTTCAAACGACTTGATATTTTAAAGAGCTATACTTTGGTTCTGTGTACTACAGATCTGGACTGGAAGTGCTCATGTGTTGGGTTTATATATGATTTATGATTATTTTCTAAGTAAACTGGTACACCTAAAATAGGCATAATAATTTAACCCTACAATCACAAATATTAATCAATTGTAGTATAGGAAAGAAGGGGTCTTCCGCAGAGAGATTGCATTTGTGTTTGGAGTGGAAGTTAAGCAGGGAAGTCTTCACAGAGGTATAATCCTATACCTTGAATATGGATTTGTTTAATTGTTGGAAGTGTTCATGCCAATTGGTTCTCAAATAGCGATTCTAGTTTGGGATTATACTTGATTGTCAATGTTTGAATTTTATGATATGTTGACTTGTGAATTTAAACGTGAAGCAAAATTGTGATGGTTTAGAGTCCGGTGGAAAAGGATATGTTATTTAGCATTGTTTAGCTAAAGTGGGAGTTAATTTCGTTGGTGTTAATTGTCTGGGAGCACGGGTGGTATATTAATTGCAAGGGCTGTTAAAGGCAGAACCTTGGTGGTTGTAATCAAGAAAGGTTACTGGAAGTAAATTGTGCTCTTAGACTTGTTAACATAGTACTTTGGGGTAGTGGTGAATAATAAGGTTGATTGTATATATGAGCTTGTCTGCTTGACGAATGCTATATGCTGGTGATGTTATTTATCAATTTTTCAATGGTATAAAAAATGCTTTTCTTTCACTTAAAGCTATAATTGGTTATATCATCTCTATAAAATTTTACTGCTTTATATGTTTGCATCTTCTTGAACATTGTTTTTTTCTTTTCTTTTTTTCCTTGGATTCTTGTAAATGAACTTACATATTCTAATCATTAGTCACTTCTATGAGTAATCTGCTAAGTTTTTGGTCATGCTGTTTCTCAGCTTTTCTTATCTTTCTGTTATTCAGGAGTAGCTGCACTACTATATGCCATTGCAAGAACGGACAGTAAGCACTGATGCTGACAAATTGTCTCAAGTTTCTGTTTCAAACGCCTTTAAGCGTCGTTTGTATGGATCTGGAACTAGATGTGTTCTGTGATCAAGTGAAATACTGCTAAATTGCAATTTTCGATGTACAAAGGAACCAATTGTTTTTAATTCAAGGAATAAAAAAAAAAGTCTGGAATGACATTTGGGGTATTTTCTGTTATTCAAATTTTTTTTTTTTAATTTTTAAAAAAACTAAATGCAAAGAATTCTCCTTGTATATCAGTTAACCATAGTTAACCTCAAGTGTTCAATTCCTTGCTTTTGAGATGAACAATTCCTTGCATTTGAGTTCACAAATGCAAGGAATTTTCAAGTCGTTGTATTTGCTCTTTTGCAAGGGCCTCTTTGCAAGGACCCAAATGCAAGGAATATTCTTTGTATTTGGGTTAATGCAAGGAATTTCAGGTTTTTTACAAGGAAAAAATTCCTTGCAAATGGCCATTTTTCTTGTAGTGACATTTTTATACTCTTTTATCTTTAAGATTTATCAAAATGAATAAATGATGATAAAATGGATCGAAAAGGATCTGCTTTGCTGCAAACCTATATTTTCGTATATAATAAAGTTTGTTTTGTCAAAACTAAATACAGTATTAAATTCGTCATCGAAATTTCTTCAATTTAGGATTTTGAATCACTAAAAAAGGTTAAAAAATGAAGAAGTTATGGCTAATCAAAATTTTGCAACTAGTAAACTCGCTGGAAATCTCATATAGCTATCACAACTTCAAAAATTCATATCTCCCTCATTCTTAACTATTTTATACAAAATTTATATCAATTTGAAGCTTAAGACCTCTACTTTTAATCTGGAAAGTCTGAGAAGCATTAGTAAAATATACGGCACGTAAAGACTTAGACATCAAAGGTTAATATCAAGAATATCGGTTTCTGTGCTGTTCTGGTTTTTCACCATTTCTGGACTTGAACACTATAGACATGTTTACATGGACTTCACTATTGAATTCCTTGTGAAAAACCCTTTGAAATGGTGTACTCATTTGATTAATTCGGAATTGTGATGGACAACATAACACATTTTGAAGTTTGATGACTCTAATCAGAGAAACATGAACACGGTTGATGAAGTTCAATGGATTTGAACATAAGGACTAAAGATACTAACTATAATATAATTTTCTTAAATTGTGTATAGTTACTCATTTATATTATAGTTACTCATTTAATGCTTCTGAGAAGTTGTGAACTGGGTGATTAGTACTACCCCGTGCTTAAGTGAATTACTGGTAAAAATGTTTTGTGATATGAGAAGTTAGTCTGGGCCTTTGTCCCTACAGATAGTGCACTATTATACTCATAGGAAGGAAGTGGCCGACCTTGAGTATATATACTTTGGTAGTATCCTCAGTATGCTACGACTTACCAGTGCTTTGATATTACTGACCCTAGCACGTGGATTTATGAATTGTTACCAGTTAATCTAAAATATTCACTAAGAAGAGAAATATACGTAAATCATTTTGATTAAACATCTGTTTGTGATATATTATCAATATGTTATGGTGTTAAGTGAAAAGAGAATCGAGAATGCATTGCTTTGAGGTTATTTCATATATTAATGCTACAATATTTGTTGGTTCGATAAGGAGATGTGACTATGCGATTTATTTCCAGTCTTATAAACATTCATGCAGATGAATATATTTGGATATATATGCATATGTTGAGTGTATACATATACATCTTTAAAAACTAGTGCGAACGTATAATTGGTTCTCGGTACATTTTTACTTGGCTGTTCTGTTTTGATTTCTTATAAGAAACATTAATATAAGAATGCAAGTTGTGTACTTACTGGGCTTGTGTTGCTCATGATGCTACACCTTCTTGTTTTCAGGTATTGAGTAGATGCGTGGGGAAACAGGATGAACCTACTAAATAAAAAAATATTTTTCTACTACTATTTCTAATGACTACGTGTATCATTTTAAATTTTGCTTAGCTTTGGTTTTGTAAAGATAATAATGATTTCATTTTCTAATAAAAGTACTATTCAGACATATATATAATTTCTATTACCTTCTATTGATTTATTCAAGAATGAAGTTTTATTTTTTTTTACTCATGTCACAAATTCATGAGCCGTATTTCAGTACAATATTGGCTTTGAATTTGGGGGCGTGACAAAACCCTACAAGGTAAAAAAAACAAAAGTACCCCTTTTAAAAAGAATTGAAGATTTCAGTAAAAGATAGATCTTTACGACCAAAATATCTCTAGTACTTTTCTAAAGTTGTTGACTGGGGCTATCTAAATGAGGAATGTGAACAACCTTCCCCTATCTACCTTCTCTTCTAACCTTCCCTATTCATTGTCTGCCAAGTGTATTCTGACTTCACTCAAAACCAAGAAATAAGTCCTACTCCATTATTCTGGATTCTTGTCCTCAAACCATTTTCAGGCCACATCGATCCAATTGTTAGATCTCTTCCATATGTTTCTTGAACCAAACCTTCGTGCTTGACCTAGCTGCATTCCACACAAGTTGTTTCAGCCCCTCACCTGGATGCTTAGCTTTGAAATTGTTGTACATATGCCTCACACAGTTCCTGTGTTAAGCTCCACGGAACAACTCTGCAATGGCAATACCCCATCTATTCTGCTTGTCAGTAATGAATGTATAGGCTGATTCCCTTTCAATCCTCAAATTCCATTTCAAGTACTCTAAAAACCACATCCAAGTCTCTTTGTTTTCCACTTCAGCAATGACATATGCAATACAGAACATCCCATTGTTTGCATCAACACCCACTGAACAAAAAAGCTGACCTGAGTGATGACCCTTGATATGGTAGCCATCCAACCCAATTAGAGGCTTGCAACTTTCAATCCAGCACTTCTTGCAAGCAGCCAAGCAAATATACATCCTATGGAACCTCCTCACATCCCTTACCATCTTAGTCTTTATTTCCACAATAGATCCTGGGTTGCTCCTCATAAGCTCCTTCTTATAACTTGCCAACTTATTGTACTCATATATATAATCCCCCTCATTCATCCTTTTAGCCTTATTTTTCCCTCTTGAAACTTTCTGCACACTTACATCCAAGTTGAGCTTCTTTTGGATATGGTTTTGAATCTCTTTTCTGGACAAATCTTCATCCATCAATAAGTCTTCTTGAACCTCCTTGACAACTCTAAGGTAAGTCAGGTGATGATTATGTATAAGGTGGACACAGTTATGCTCATCATTTAGTGTGTTTATGACAAGAGTGGAAGGGCCAAGCTCTGCGATGTTGCTTGCATAAAGCCAAAAATGGCAACCAAGCTGACACTTAACCTCAATCTTCTGTTTGCTATTCTTCTGAAACCACAAGCCTCTTCTGCGAAGTAAACCTCACTCTCTTATTGTTTCTTTCAGTACCTCATTGTTTGCAAACACATGCCCAAGCACAAACTTAGGGTTCTTGAGTCAAAACTATAAATTCAAGGGTAAAAATCAGAAATAGTACCTGAACTATACTTCTATTTTATCGATGGTACCAGAACTTTATTTTTTGTCACAACCAGCATGAACTCTTCGAGTTCTTTTAAGTGGTACCTAAGGCCATATTCGATCACAAATGTAGTCAAAAATGACAAGTAAGGAGCACGTGTCTTATTTATTAAGGTTAAAGTGAATAGTGATGTATATCGGCTAGTTTTATTATGTAAAGATATTATTATTATCACTCTCGTTCTATAAAATTGCATATATCCTTGTGTAAGGCACATAGTGATCAGCTGCTAATCTTTCATATGAGAATAAGACTCTACATTCCCAACCTAGTGATCATGATTGGCTATGTTGGTTTTAACCTGTAAGACTAATATATACAGATACCATCTTACATAGTTTATGGTCTCACCGGTTGTGAGGCTAGCTAATATAGTAACATGGAAGGCTAGAACAATGTTTCTTAAATATTTGTAATCGAGACAGAGTGAGTTTCATAATTTCCGTTTTTATTAATATTGTTAAGAAGTTCTCACTCCTTGATTCTTCGAGGTTCATTAAAAAAATATATATATATTCCTTATATTAGTCATATATGCCATATTGAGCTGAATTTCGAATCAATGACACTCATAATACGAATCTAAAAATCTAAACTTGGGGATTTTGAGACAATTATTCAAAAGTTAATCCCACAACTTGTTACTAGGGGAGTTTAACTTATGGTGGCTACGGAACTTGGACTCACCTGATTCAGAATTCAGAGGAGGGCTGGAATCCAGTTTGACTTGATCGCTAGCAAATTATGGGTACGAGTAGGTTTACCGAGGGAGACATGTAGCACAATGCTCATGGACCAATATTGCTTCTCCATTCCTCTCAGGTTAACATTTTCCCATTCTCCATTCCCCATTCCCACTCCTCGATCTAGTGTTAACAATGTTAAGGAAACTTTTTGAATTTTGTATGTTTATTAAAAATGGCGGGGTAGATATGATCTTACAAACCTTGGGAGTGAGTAACTAGAATTATTTCCTTATGTTACACAATACGTACAGGATGGCCTCAGTTGGTGATCTTGTCAATCAATGGATAAAGCCCAAAAAATCAAAAAAGTACATACCTTCTGAGAACCTGCAATTGCTTTCTATGGCTGCAGAGAACCAATGGCTACCATTTTCCCCAAAAAATTGCACTTACTAAACTCACTGGATTAATTACAAGCTTTCCAGCCAGAAAGTTGGTATAAAATTCATAGCAGTTTACAATCAAATAACAACCATTGATATGTCGATCACCTTACATCCAATGGTCAATTTTGATTTGAAAGTCCAATAAAAGCCTAGTACGTTTAGTGTAACCACAACTCCTTCACCACTCCTCTGTTACTCTTCTTCATCTCCTGTCTTCTGACCTCTAACACCACTACTTTCTAGGTCTAAATCCAATTCATCCTCACGTACGTACAGACAGTGCCAATTCTTAACTCTATTCTTAGTTCTGATAATCTCTTAGTTCCAGTGCTACTCGTTTTACTCATCAGGAACCAAAAGACTAGTCCTGATCTTGATGCCCGGTGATTGGAGTCTATCGCGTATATAGCTTTTGAGTCATTAATTTGGCTATGGCTCAAGACCAATCTGAGGGTGAGGAGGGAGAGGTGAGAATGAGGTATGTCAAGAAAGGAAATTGTTGATTATACCTCAGTATCGCTCTGGTTCTGCTTCAGGATTCTGGTTCTCGTTCACCTTCTTCTTCGCCATTTGATCAGATACTTCCTACAACCTTTCTTCTCTGTCTCCATATTTATTATAACCCGGGATCTCTTTCTCCTTTCCACTTCGTTACTGAATGAGGGAAGCTGGTCTGTTGGTGGTGGTAAGGTGTATTTGTATTTTGAGGCCAGGGGGAGTACTGCAAAGAGCTGTGGAGGGCAAATATGAGAAGAGTAGAGAAACCGAAAAAGGCCTGAAAAGATGAATTATGAATCTCAACCTAGATTGATTTTTTTGGGGCTGTTTGAGCCCAAAAGTAATTTTGCCAAAATCCTTTGGTGGGTCTGAGCCAGTGGGCCGATGTCTGCGGCCCAAAAATGGGACTATACAGATTTGGGTTGTGGTGTTGCTCATCCCGTGTTTCATAAGAAGATATCGTCCTTAATTGAGCGCTTGTGGGGGCGTAAAGATATATTTGCAATTAATACGTGAATATCCTACTGCTTGCATCCAGCGATCGTATCTAGGATTTTCACAGAGGCAATTAATCCTTGCCTATATTCTAGCGGCGATAGAAGAGGATAGTTATCACCCATAATAATATCAATGCTATCAAGAGTTTTGATTTGATTCAAGGCCAATAACTGAGGCCTAAAATATAGTATTTCATTCCTATTAGGGAAGTGAATCTACAATAAGCCTATATATAGAGGCTAAACACGATATGAAAAGGACCTTTTGACCTTTAATCTCTCTGAGTAATCAATCCCAGCGATTGCAAAGCCTCTCCGGAGCAAACCCTCAACCTCGTTGAAACCCGGTGACCGCCCGCCAGTCCTAGTCTCCTCGCGAGCCGACTGTCAGCCTCACCAGATCAACCCGGCGACCGTACTTCCAGTCCCAGTCTCCCCAGGAGCCGACTGCGAGCACAACCGCCACTGCTACTTCCAGCGAAGCAAGGGTAACGCCCTCGCAACCCAGCGAAGCTAGAGTCACACTTTAGCAAACCCGTGCTTCTCTCAACTTCCCAGTGATTGCTCTGCTTAGTCTACAACACTAAGTATCGATTTGGTGAACGCAAAGAGACCACAACCAAAGCCCTTACCCGCGTAAGGCAAGAAGTCCTTTTCCGGAAGGCAAGAAAAGAACTTGGTGACGAGGTTGGTGCTCTCCTCGTCCACAGCGCTTGAAGAAGAAGTCAGGTCACGGGACTACCCCAACGACTGCACCCCACGGTGCTGGCACGCCTGCGCAACCACTCGCCCAAAAGAGACTGTTTGCACACCAGCTGGTTTTGGAGCCAAACGGGGCCTTATTGTTTCTGCTAATAGCCATGTGAAGCTAACGGAAAAGAGGTAGCGGAAGCATTCCTTAAAGAGATACACAAGCAGCAGGGTAATAAGCTAAACTGAGCTAAAGTTTGTTTGTGCGTGAATCATATTGGTTTGTATCAAAATGTTATATCAAGATGAGAAAGACATGCCACTTTCAAGCGCTTGATTTCGCGGTTGAACATTTTGTTTTTCGTATTGGGTTTGCAATTGCAAGGGTGTAGCACTTGACTAGTTGCTAGTCCTTAATGGCATATCTTACGTTTGTGTGTTGATGTTATATGGCCGTTACACTATTAGTTGAACAAACAAAAATAAAGTCAAAATTTGAGCAATATACGATTAATAGTTGGCTAGTTGCTATGTAAAATGGTATTTGGTAAACATTCTCCATATAATGACTTCAAATATTAGTCATTAATTATGTCATCAATCAAGTGTGCCAAGGTTGTAAATGATGATCCATTTTCGGCTTTCTACTATTTTGTTTCATCTCTTTAGCCTTTCTCCTCACAGAGTCATCACTGTCCATTAAAGCGTGTTATTGCTCTCTCTACCTCCTATGCCGTTACTAAATAGTTGTAATCCCTATGCTCTATCTTAATTCCTATAGCTAATTATAATTCTTTCACCATCTCAAATGCATTCATTTGTTGCTCGGCATATGTTAGGCCATGTAGCAATTAGTCTGTACCATGGGAGAGGAGTCCAATTATCAACCCAATCGGTTCATGGATGTTACTATTAGTGACGGACCCATAACTATGGATCTTAGTAGGAATATGTGTCGTGGTGTTTTTTTTTTTTTTTTTTGAAAAGGATTTGATATTATTAGAAATCAAAGCCATAACCAGGCCAGAGTCTAACAAAACACTTACACAAGAAATCTGATACATGCACCAGATATCCTATCTAAGTCTATACTAAACTCATTAAAGTCTAAAGGGACGCTCGCTGGAGAGCAAGCCTAGCTAAGTAAGAAAAAACTCGCTTCCTAAGGAAAACTTAATCAACTAGCCTAATCTGCCAACACTCAATTGTGGTACAAACAAAGACTAGAAACATCTTAGAAAAGCTCATAGAGAAATTTCCCGCTTGAAAAGACTTGCATCCAGATTGTCTAGGCACCATACGATTTAAGACAGCACCATCTCCTTCCCCTTAGGGTTGGAGAGAGTACCAGCTTCAATTCTTTCAGCAGCTAACAACCTCGGCATCAGGTTGGTCTTCCTGCTCTTGTTTGGAACCTTCTTCCCTGAGTCACCCTCACGCTTAGGATTTTTCCCTTTTCCCGCCATGCCATACGGCAATTTATTCACACTTCCTAGAGGTCGGCCTCTCTTTCTTTTCAGTTGTTTAGTCTGCTTTGACGGCCCTTCCAACAGTCCTATAGTTACTGCATCCAGATTCTTTTTCCCAATAGCCAAACTCAATTTCAGTTTCTTGGCAGAAATAAGTAGCTCATCACCATTTCTATCCCGGCGTTGACCAAGGACAGACTCGACCTGGTGTCGTGGGTCTGTAAGCTCCCTAATCTGTACCTGTCTCTTTGCTCGCTGGGAAGCAACTACTTCTGGAGGGAGACAGAACTCTGGAATAGTGCTAGGTATTGTTGCTTTGAAGATTA
>BDJD01000244.1:229017-242593 GCA_002564525.1 Rosa multiflora
CCACACCGTCCAAAAATCTTATCATATTTGAACTTGACTAGAAACTGGACGTCATCTTCAACCCAGAACCTCTGTGTGAACAATATAGGTTTCGCATACTCGATCTCCACCCGTATGCGCAGAGTCCGTTGCCGGAAAGCTGGTTTATCAAACTCTTTGAACTCGCCCACGGTGCTACCAATAAGCCTCATAATTCTTTCAGATCGAAAGGCCGGAGGAACCCCCAATAACGTCATCCAGTACAACGACGTCCTCAATGGCACCTCCGAGATCCGTCCGATACCATCGTACTCTGCAAGTGCAATTGGAGCTTTATTGAACCCCCATGGCCCTCCCTTCCAAACCCTACCTTTATCGGCCGGATCTGAAAAAGAGAATAACACACGGTCATCTTCTCCAGTTTCCTCCACCCGGAGAGTGCCATTCACCCTCCAAGCAGATCGGAACATTCCCAGAAACGAGCGGCGCGTATAGTCCCGCGCTGTGAGAAGCTTCCCCACCATGAAAGCCTCCTGTTGTCGCAGTCCTTTGGATGGACGTAAATCCACTGGCCTCTTCCCCTCCGCCAGAGCAAGAGAGGCTGCGAGACGTGCGGCCATTGCATCAATTGCCATTGATGTTAGAATGAAAGCTGCAGAAGCGAGAAAACCCTACGTTAGAGGGAGAACGCGGCTGCCTTGTTGTTGTTTTAGGGTTGATACCACAACCGGTTATTCCAATGCTTTGTAATTTTTTTAGTTATTAATGGATTCTTTTCTTCTAAAAAAAAAATAACTTTAACTTGGCCCACATAAGATATAGTAAATAAATAACTTTTTTTTTTGGATAAGAATAAATAACATAACATAACATAACAGCAAACTGCTTTTTGTTTTTTTTTTTTTTTTTTTTTCAGAAAAAATAAAGTCAAGGAGTTAATTACTTCTTCATTTTCTTGTGATTAATATATATTTATTTTTTGCTTTCTTTCGGTTACATATATTTGATATCTTTCTTTTTGTAAGCTAGATTAATAATAAAAAACAAAAAACAATGAATTGTGTATGAAGATATTGTTTTTGATACATATTTTCTCGATTCTTTAAATAATAATTCTATCTTCTTAAAAATAAAAAGTCAAACTTATCATGTCAAAAACTTATATTCAAGTCTCGACTACTCCCAGCTTTAAATTCCACCCCTGGATCTCATGCTTCCAAAGCACATAAATACCACAAAAGATAAAGGTTGATTATTTAGCTATTTCGTGATAGTATCACGGCTAACCTTCTCTGAATACCAGTCATCCAGTCCAGTGACATCAACTACTGGTAGAATTTGCGGAAAATGGAGAAATGGTAGAGACAAAATAGATGATCGAACAAGCTCTGGCTTTGATACCACTGTTGTAATTTGGTGCGAAAGCTTTTTGATAGTAGTGGGATAAGACGATGTGTTTTGGAGACAATGTATTTTGGAGAATGTGTTTAGGAGCTAGAAGTTGGGAGAAGATGTTATTAGGACAACTATGTTAGGAGGATATGATTTGGACAAAAAGCAAATGAAATAGAGGAGGAAATGATAGCAGTACTTTGAAACTATCAATTGTATTGCTTAACTTGCTTCTTGTTCTTACATTACTTAATTGCTTGATTACATTACATATTTATAGACCTTGATGGATCATTAATCTAGACTCTGCTAAACTTCTTAAATGCTTCTACATCTTAAGTACACTTTCATGATTAATCTAGAACCTTACCATTTTTATATAATAGTTCTAGAGACTTCCTACACTTACTTACATGATATAACTGTAGAATGATAACTGTAGAAACTTCTTGCACTAGCTATCATATCATACTAGATCATATTCTAGATAAATCTAGCAACTCTTAGACTCTCTTGATTGCTCTAGACTTCTCTTGATTGATGTAGATTATCTTAGATGATCAATATGCATTATATTAATTAACTTTCAACAAATTTTAACTTGAGACTAGATAGTGAGTATCCAAACGGAAAAAGTAAATATAGTTTTAAGTTTACTATCATCATAATAATCAAATTAGTTTAAGTAATATAATTCAATTAGGAAAGATAAATCTGATTATTCTCGACTAAGAGATTGAGCTCATATATATAGATAATATAGAAAATTACATATAAGTGTCACTTTGAGACTTATATTAGTCATAAAGCCACCTAAATTGTTTTGTAAACATAAGGCCACTTTAGGGCCCAAAACCATCAGCTTTTTTTTTATGCTCTCCCTATTTTACCCTTAGATGTATCTTTCTTTATCTACCTCTGTTTCAGTTAATTTCCATATCTCTCTCTCTACCACGATGAAGCTCTCTCTCCCTCTAGCAAACCAAGATGAGCTCTCTCTCTCTCTCTCTCTCTCTCGCACGCAGACGAAGATGAAGCGTTCTTTCTCTAGATCACACTAGAACCTCTGTGATTTCGTCTCGGATTTCCAATCAATCTCGTGACCGTCTTTGCCGAACTTGAGGATCATGGATCGGAGCTCGTCCTCCTTCCCCAGGTAGCCGAGGTGTCTCGCCTAGCTTTGACAACGATACAACAACTTTCTGACTCTAGCTACCGCGACGGATGCTTGGAAAACGCTGCACCTTATGGCTTCGTCAGGCGGCGCAGTCGGACCTTGTACAAATTGTTGATTTGAATTCCCCTGGATGTGCAAGTTTTTGTTCGATCTGATGCTCTTTGATCTTTCTCAAGTTCAAATCTATGAGATTTTGTGCAAATTATGGATTTGAATTCCCCTGATGATCGACGCCATTACCTCCACCACAAAGAGACTCGTAAGTATTACTCTTCTCAATCTCTCTGCAATTTTTCTTGAATGAGAATGAGAGAGTGAGATTGTTAGGATTGTGAATTTTAGGTCTAAATGCTTGTAGATTCTGGAAATTCTAGGGTTTATGAATTTGTATGTGAATTGGATGTTAATGTTTTCAGGTTAAGATCTATGAGGATAATGATAATGCAAGGAAGGACAAGGGCTGTTAGGAAATAAGGAAAGAATCTCTCTCCTGCAGAGGGCTGTTAGGCCCGTCATTCTTCTCCCTGTCTTTGTAATGTGGATGGCTTATGAAGAACAATAGTTGCTCTTGTTATCAGAATGAAAGCTGCCTGAACTAATTGTTTCTATGCACAAATGTTGATCTGATTTGCTTTAATTTTGAGTTCTGTTGGTACCATTTCAACCACATTTTGCAGTTCCACTTTTTGAAACTTTGGAATCTAAAAGTAGAAGGTAGTTTGTTTTAACTTATGATTTGTTTATGAAGGCTTTGAATGGGAGTAGCTTTGCTAGTGGAAATTATCTCTCTCTTTTTTTTTTTTTAAAAGACGAGATGCATTTTATGATAGATTGAAGAAGGTGGGGTATGAAGACGTGTATCTAGTAGTGCTTGGAAAGGGTTGGGTGATTGAGAGAAATAGTGACTACTTTTAGTGTTAGTGAGTAGCTTTTTGTGTTGATGAGAGTAATTTTTTTATAGTGGTGAGAGTAGCTTTTGTTAGTGGTGAAAGTAGCTTGTTGGTGTTGGTGACATTAGTTTTTGTTGATGGTGACAGTAGCGTTTGTTTCTAGTGACAGTAGCTTTTGATGCTGGTGACAGTAGCTTTTGATTTTGAGGAGTGTATCTTTTGTTGCTGGTGGGAATAGCTTTTCTTGACCTCGCCGAAGGTTATCGGAAATCTCACCAAAGTAGCTTTTGTTGCTAGTGATAATAGCTTTTGTTGCTGGTGATAGTAGTTTTTGTGACATTACCGAAGGTTGCCAGAAATCTCACAAAAGTAGCTTTTGTTGCTGGTGACAATAGTTTTTGTGACCTCGCCGAGGGTTACTGAAACTCTCACCAAAGTACCTTTTGTTGGTAACAGTAGTTTTAGTTGCTAGTGACAGTAGTTTTTGTGATCTCACCGGAGGTTGCCGGAAATCTCACTAAAGTAGCTTTTGTTGCTGGTGACAGTAGCTTTTGTAACCTCGCTGGAGGTTGCCAGAAATCTCACTAGAGTAGCTTTTGTTGCTGGTGACAGTAGCTTTTATAGTCACCGGAGTTCGCCGGAGGTCGACCTGAGACCCACCGGAGTTGGCCTGAAACCTCGCCGGAGAGGAGAGAGAGGATGATTGTTGACTTTTTACTCTAGTGGCATTTATGTAAATATGTTGGTTTTTATATCCAAAATTTAACAAATTTTCTAATCTAGTGGCCTTATGAGGGAAAGAAATAGTTAGTGGCCTTATGGCTAAAAAAACATTCAAAAATGCACTTATCAGTATTAATTAAGTCAATAAGGCTTATGGTTAAATTTTTAAAAACCCACAATTTACCCTTCTTTGATTATAGTCTAAAAATCTATAATTTAATACATGAAGGATAAAATATAGCAAATTGAATTGAAGAAATTACAAAAAAAAAAACTTAGACGTTTTGTTAACTGCAATGGCAGTTTCTATTTTTTTTTTTTTTTGGAGTTGGCAGTTTAAATAAAAAAATTACTTATTAAACAAAAAATTATTCTTGTTTTCTTTTTTTTGAAGAAAAAAAAAGTTATTCATAATTTCATAAAAAATAAACATTTTTTAGAGAAATTACTAAAACAAACTCTTTTTTTAAAAATACTAATAAAAACTCAAACAAAATATTATAGACACAAATAAAGTATAAAAAAAATAAAAAAGGCTAGTATGTAATTAACTCTACATTAGATTATTGCAAAGCAAGACTCACAAACACGAAACTTGAAGGCAAAGCAAATTCATAAAACACGAAACTTGCAATCACTTTAATTGCACTGCTTCTACAAAGCATATGCTGTTTCTTTTATGGGCCGTGGACTACGTACCAAACGGTCCAACAGGCAGGCCGCCCTATATAAACCCTTTATTGTTGTCTGTGATCTTTGTAGGGTTTTTTACTATAACTGTATAACACGGCGACCATGGAGAAGAGCGAGAGCGGCAACGTCGAGAGTATGCAGATCGAGAATTCCAGCCATGTGGAACCCAAATCTTTCTCCACCTCCTTCCCGAAATGCCTGAGTACCTACCTTCCTCTACTATTACTTGTACGATTAATTCTAGTTGTGATTCTCATGATCATCCTGAACAAGGCAGACCACAGTTGTAATAACCTGTGATCTCGATCATAATTAAGGCATTATATTCAGTGATCAGGTATTGGTTTGACATTATCGCCGACTTACTGAAAATACGTGCTTTGTTTATTAAGTAACTATTCCAGAGCAAAGTGTTCTGATTTTATATCTAGTAGCATCGATCCATGATAGTAAGTAAAATATATACCAGAGTATAGTAAAATATGCATGAGTACCATCTTTTTTTCCCCACAGAATATCAGCTTAAATTGTAATCCCTTGTTGGCGTCAAGGGTGAAAAAGTTGAAACTGAAAATTAAGAGATAAAAATTGAACAATGAAGGCATAAGCTTTCTTCCAATTTAATGCATTAGTCTGAGGATACCACCATGGCCAGTGGATTTCTCTTCGATCATCTAATACTTAACATTCTTACTGCTTTTATTTTCGTTGAAGACTTAATTCCATGCTTGGATGCTATGCAGGGAAAGTTTTGCCGGAACGTTGGCCAGCAGTAGCGTCGTGTTTAGAATTGCATGGCCTTCCATGCACTCTGGATCTGGTATGTCAGAATAAATGTTGTTTCTGAAATATTTCATGTTGAATTTGTAAATATGAAATGTTGATATTCGTAAATTCTACTCTTCTCTACTAAAATTACATTGTTATATTTCTAATTATGGGCAAGTCAAGTGTTCAATGACAGTCTCTACAACCAGAGATACTAGTGACCCAGATTTTTTTTTTCAAGGCTAGGGACATTGTTCAACTTATGTCAAGAGGGGGTTATGCAAATTGGGTACGAATTTACATTTTCTTTGTTATCATTTTCTTGTTTGACAACTAATTTTTGAAATATTTTTTAAGGCGTTAATGTAATTATTTTTGTTTTTTCAATGTATTTCTTTTTTCTTTTTGAAGGCCTCATGTATTCTGGAACACTCATATGAATATGAAATCATCAAGACTGGATATCAAGAAGGTGGCCTTTGTGCACTATATGGGATTGATAAGGTGGGTACTGCATAAATGCCTTCCATTTTATTTCCTTGCAGGTGTATGTCAATTTTCTTAAAACAAATCTAGCTTATCAAAGTCTGTTCTTTATGTTTTCTAAATGCATTACTCCAGCTGCAATGTGTGGCCATTTAGTTTTAACTTTTCATACTGTAACATGGTGAATGAAGCTTTTGTTCCACCTTTGGAAAACTAGAGTTTGATAATCTGTGACCTACACCACAAAAATTTGAATCCTAATATTTTTGTGTGTCTTAGGCTTTATGCAAAAGCTCAGTTTCCAGAGTTTTCTTATGTCTACTATTTCTGTGCAGGAGCAATTTCACAAACGGCAGGATCTTTTCCTAAGCTCCATGAAGGTGCAACAAAATATCTAACTTATGTTTTTACTGATTCCCATTAAAATGGAAAAAATAAAAGGATGCATCTCTAGGGAATGTTATGTTGCACTAATTTTTCACAATATAATTGGGATGCAGGAATTTCGTAAGCTGATCAGCACTGCCATTGTTGTTCTCGTAAGTGTTACTGTGTTCTTTGTTATTATTGTGATATGTTTTCTTTTCTTGTTTTCAGATTTATTAATTTGCTAAACCATTAGGAAGACACTGTTGCTATTGTTGGTGGAACTTATGGATTGAAGATTGTGAGACGCGTTGTGAAAGACTGCATTTGTTCATAACAAACCTCCAAATCATGTGATCAGGTTGAAAAAATATTATGAAGAGAGAGGCAGAAAAAGAAGTGAAGTAAAGATGATGCGTATGCTCGAGGATTTTCATTTATGAATGGATGAATCCAATAGTCAAATTAAGATTTTTAAAGGGTGTAACTTACAAAATGTAAAATTTCATCAGTCCTTTGGCTCAACTAGTTACATAGAACCTGTAGGTTGATGTTCCTCTCGCAATACATCAAAAATTTGTGTTTTGTTGCATTGTGAGCCTGAATACAGCAACAAACTAGTTTGGTGTTGCAAGTCATTGAGTTGTTCTTTTACAAATCATGTGTTTGTTTTATTGTCATTAGTCGTTATTTCTATCTATTTTGTGCTCTAAATTTGTTTTTACTCTACTGAGGAAGCTGAGCTCTGTTTAATGACAGACTTCTGTAAACACTACAGCAGCTTCCAATGCTAATTGCATGATGTTACATCCTTTTAATCCCACTTTTCTTGGTAAATTATCACCCCATTTATCAAAACACAACATTCTCTACTGCTGGAAAGGATCATGATATGCCTCTGGGACGAAAAGTTCAGGACGAGCAATTGAAAAGTAAATGAAAAGGAAGAAGATAAACGAAAAGAGAAAAGCAGATGAATAGATTGAGCATATACTGTTCAACTTAACTAAATGCTTGTCCTAGCTTCCTATTGAAAAATCATGTGCGGGAAGAAACAAAATCCTATAAGCATCGTTGTGACAATAGAAGACCACCAGGTCAACTACAAACTAACAGTTCATCGCGCAAGAATCATAAGAGATACAAATTGAATTGACAGTCTGCTCTAGCAACAAATTGCAACAGTCATCGAAAATCAAATTTACCTGAACTTGAGATACATAGGACAAGCCAGCAGCTTCTATGGTTAACAGAAGTCCATGTAAAGACCAGATCTGTAAACCAGCTATTGAACTTTTAGCAAGCAAAGAAATTGAGCTCACAGTTGAAGGCACTAATGTCGACAATGCCATTCCTCCTGCACTGCAGGCAGAGTATGCAAGGACAGTGAGAAAAGGTCGAGTTTCTCAATTGAGATATATAGCTAAACTGTTAAAGATTATCAATCTCTTCCTTCAATCACTCCCAAAATCTCCTCTAGTTTGTCTACTGCCACTTTATCAGTTTCCTAAGATTATGCTTCAGTTTTGATTCTGTTGTCAATGTAATCTTATTGATTCTTGTAACGGTCAATACTCACAACTATATAATGCATAGAATGTAATAGCTCAGGATCAAAAGGGAAATCAATTTCAATTTCTAAATGGTATCAGAGCAATCTGCCTAACAGCTCTTGATCCTGTGAACTCCAAAACTCTCCTTGGGTGTATGGAGAAAAATTTCTCCATACACCCACGGGTCTAAAACCGATTGCAGCACTCTGAATCCTTCTTCTTAGTTCAGTTTTCAATTCAAGTCAGTTTCCTTTCTTCTTCACACTCTTGTTATCTTTTCTAGCACCATCATGGCAGAAGCACCAATCAACTTCGTATCTGCTTCTTCTATTCCCTTAGTTCTGAGTTTCTCTCATCAATCATTGTTCTGCAATTTCATCTAGACTTTATTCTATCACTCTTTAAACTCTTCTTCTAGCTCCCTCTCCTCCTCTCATCATCCTTTTAGTCACTCTCTGTCTTCTTCTCACACCTGTCATGGCACTCATGTATTTTTATTTAATCATCCTTCACGCTTTTAATCTTTAATTCTCTCTCTTGTTTTTTTTTTTTTAAATAGTTATTCCCTCCTCTCTCTTTTTTTCTTCTCCCCACATCTTTCCTTTTCCTTTGTTTCCAATTTGTTCTTCCCATGCTTGCCAACTCTTTCTTGCTCTTCTCTTGCTATTACTTTGGCTGAGTCTCTCTTTTCCATGCTTTTGTTTTCTGTCCTGATTTGTTCAAACCTCTATGCCAAACCCAGCCAACATATTTCAGTCTTCCAAGGCATAGTTCTCGTCATCTCACTTCCAAGCTGACTGCCTTTTTTGCCTTTGCTTTCACTTTTCTGCCTTTTCTATCAATCTCTTGTGGGTTTTGCCTTGCTTTACCTCTTTTTCTTCCCTTCTATGCATGTGTGACTATTTTCTTTCCTCCTCCTTAACCAAACTCAAATCTCTCTCTATTCTTCCATTTTTCAGTTCCACTGGTACACAAATTAAGTTTGGTTCTTCTCTGTGTTTTCAGCCACTGTGTTTGTCTACTTCTTCTCTGTTATCTCTCCCAACTAGAACACAGCATGTTGACCTAGACTTTCACTATCTACCATGAACCAGTTGCTCACTAATCCACGTCTTCACCCTGTCTCCTCTGCTGTCAGTGTTGCCGCTATCTTTACCGCAGTACTTCCCAAGTATCGCTTTGCTCCCTGCCGAGCCCATTACCATCTTCTACTAACACCAGCCCAACAGAGCTCACGCTGTCTTCCTTGCGTGTTCCTTCATCGCCTCACTCTGCCTCCAGCCCAAGATCTCCGCCATCGGCCCCAGCCGACGCATCCGGCCTGGAGTCTTCTCGGTCGCCGTCTGCTACCCAAGTTCGTCCGTCTCTGCCCACCCAAGGATCAGCCGGCAGATTTACTCACTATACCACTTCACAAGTCCGCCATCTTCTCTTTTCTGACAAACTTGTCCGTCCAGGACCACCAAGTTTGAGGGGGGCTGTTAAAGATTATCAATCTCTTCCTTCAATCACTCCCAGAATCTCCTCTAGCTTGTCTACTGCCACTTTATCGGTTTCCTAAGATTATGCTTCAATTTTGATTCTGTTGTCAATGTAATCTTATTGATTCTTGTAACGGTCAATACTCACAACTATATAATGCATAGAATGTAATAGCTCAGGATCAAAAGGGAAATCAATTTCAATTTCTACAAAAACTTTTACGAGAGTTAATGGGCATCAGTGAAAGGCAGTGGCAACACATTACAGTTTTCATTCATATACTTTACATTCTTATTGAAATGGAGTGAGGCAATGTCATTCGGGTACAAATGTAATGGAAGTTGATGTTAGAAGTATCTTCTGCAATGGCCCTATTACCTGGTTTGTTGTCTCTTTTTGCAGGTTCAGCTCTGGTTTAATGAAATTTGTGAAGATCTGAATGAATACAATTAGACTTGGACGAATTCAACTGGTTTCTCATAAACTAGTACTGGTAGCCACCGCAAACACTAGTTATCTGTCAGGGCAGTAATTCAGATTCACAGAAGAAGTTCCATTCTAAGTCATGTCCCCTAAGGTATGGGTTGACTGCCAGGATGCAAGAAGTTGCCCTCGGTCCTTTTCAAGCGGCATTACATGAATACTTTGGGTTTAATATCAGCTCAAATTCAAGCAATAGTAAAAATAGCCAATGATAATTTTAACCTGAATACCTGATAAAGTAATAAATGATAAAAAGGTTTTAAGTCATTACAGACCGTAGAACAAGAGATCATAGACAGTCAATAATCCAACAATCCATAAACTTAAGTTATTACAGACCATTATTTCTCCCACTCCATCACTTGAACTCTTCAGTCTTCACTTCACTTGAACTCTAGAAGCTCCAAAAGCACCCACTCCATCAGACTTCACCACACACTATCTTCGTCCTTGTCGTCGTTGTCGGAGGTTGTTACTGCTTCAAGGTTGAGACCGGCAGTGACATCCTTGTGACCCTCCCATCGATCTTTCGCATACACACGTAGATGAAGCATTAGTATTTAATTTGAAATTGAATCTTAACACTGTAATTGCATATAAATTTATAAACATGCACACTTACCAAGTTCCCTGCATGTCAATTCCAGAATATCCAGCTCCAACTGCTTCGGGTCAAGGTATTTGTCGTGTCACAAGATACAAACCCAACTCATTTAATAATCGTGTCAAAAATTAAAACTCAAACCCAACCCATTTATTAAACGGGTTATCCGTTTCCAACCCGCTGAACTCATTTAATAAATAGGTCGTGTCATGTTAGACAAAATGACTCATTTAAGGGTTAACAATGCGATCCATTTAACTAAAAAAATGAATAAATTGATTAAATTCACTATAAACTTCACAAGACGAAAAATATAAATAATTATATATAATCCATAAATAATTAAATATAATAATAAAAAAGCAAAATATTTCAAATTGTCTAACATGTGGCAAGAATTGGTTTGCGGAAATTATCTAAACTCCCATTATCGTAGTCATCAGGGGGAGACGCAGACATCAGGGGGAGATGTCTACATGTTCACCTCGAAACGTGAAGGGTGTGTTGTGCTCTTTTTCCCCTTCGACCGACGTTATTTTTGTCCCACTGGGTTTTTGTTACTTGGCAAGGTTTTCAACCAGGAAACGAGAGATGCACTGCGTTTGGGCAACACAAGGGGGAGTGTTCAAGTAAAACCCTAATTTGTGTTTGGCCCAAACTCTAGGTTACTTGACCTAGTGGTAATAGGGTTAAATTAGAATGATCTAGATTCCTATTCAATGTACGATTACTTTCCTTATATGATTGAGATTCTATGCATTGTAATCCTCTATATAAAGAGGTCCCTATTATCAATGAGAATATACAACGATTTCCTCTCAATTTCAATTTCTCTACAACAGTTTTGATTTTTTTCCTATATTTGGTTATTATCAGTCCACAATTTAAAGCCGTATACCATGTTTTTCGATCTTCATGAATTTTTTTTTTTTTTTTAACAAATCGATATTCATGAATTGCAGAGCCATATAATACAGTACTATTTCTGATGAAACGGTTTCGATCTTTGTCAGCCATGGTAAGAAAGATACTGTCTCCTGTCCAGTTATACAGTAATGCACATTCGTCAAAAACTAAAGAGCCTCGTTAACATAAGTTATTCTTTTCTAGTATGACTTGATGACGGTTAGATATTAACTTATGTTCGATCTCGTTAACATAAGTTATTCTTTTCTAGTATGACTTGATGATGGTTAGATATTAACTTATGTTCGATCTCTTGTAATTGCAGCCATCGACAAGGGACTGCTGTGAGTTATCGGGTGACTCCCAATATCTAAATCTGAGAAAAAAACCGGCGGTAAGAAAAATTTAACACGAGCTGCGAATAATTATATATAGCTGAATGAAAATTTAATTCTATTAGTAGATTTATCAATCTTTTGGATAAGGGACAGTTGAGACTCAAACTAGGGACCTGAATTTTAAACTACGTACTACCCGTCAGCCATTTTGGTACCTCCTTAACTTTGCCCTTAAAAATAAGGGTGAATGATTTCAACTAACTTTCTGTACATATAAACAGGTATCTGATGCAGTACGAGCGCTTCCTTTTGATATCATCACTGAGATTTTGAGCTGGTTGCCTGTAGATTCTTTGCTAAGGTTCAAGTGTGTGTGCAAAAAATGGCGTTCCTTGCTTCTAGACTACAATTTCATTGCAAAACATATGGTTCGGGCGAGACCTCTGCAACTTTCCTATAAAAAAGAATGGGACCCTTACAAATATGATACGGTTCTTTATGATGAAAACTTCAAACATATTTCAGATGTGGCTGGCTTGCTTCTGGAGGAGAGTCTTACTTCTCGAGTTTTCCGAATCAGAAACTTTGCAACGCATCAAGTACTTTACTTGCCTGATGCACACGGGAAATCTAGGTCAGTGGGTTTTGTTTTTGATTCATCCACTGGTGAGTGTAAAGCCGCATGTTTTCATTGGAAACAGGAGGGTGACTCTGGCTTTGAAGTAGCCTTTGAAGTTCTAAGTATCGGAAAGGATGATCGATGGAGGACTCTGAAGCTGCCCAAGCAAAATGGCGAACCGTACGTGGGACGATATTTTACAGCAGCTAAGGAAGAAGGGGCTGCTCATTTGGTGGAAATTATTAGAGATGGACAAGATTTCAAGCTAGAAGTTCAATCTTGATATATGGAGTGAACGTTTCACCATTGCCACTCTGCCCCGGGGAGCTTTCTTAGACTTGAAAAGAGTTACAATTTTTTGAAGGACAATCCAGGTTTAAAAGATGAGATTTGCCCTCAAGGAGTTTGGCTAAATGACCTCCAGTTGCACAATGGAATGAGAAAGTATATTCTCGTGTATGATATGGAAAGGAAGGTGATCAAGGCGACGCATACCAAGTCTATGGAGAAAATATATGAATTCCGAAAGCCAAGCCTGGTTACTCTCAAGGGAATGAAGAATGAATACTAAGGAGCAGTTATTATTTCAGTACCATGGATTTTTTTTACTATATATTTCTTATTGTATTTCTAGAGAGGTTTGCTCCTTTTCATTATTATAGCATAGCT
The DNA here is from genome assembly GCA_002564525.1 of Rosa multiflora. NCBI lineage: Eukaryota > Viridiplantae > Streptophyta > Magnoliopsida > Rosales > Rosaceae > Rosa > Rosa multiflora. The sequence goes on from BDJD01000244.1 coordinate 242,146, forward strand.
ACTGGAATTCTGGAAACAAGTATTGGGTGTTGATGTTGGTTTTGATGCATCAAGTGTGGGCTAATTAGTTGTTATGTTTTGGCAATAAGGTATTTGGTCATGTTTTGGTTGTTACAGGCAAAGTTTACTTGAAACAAACTTGGTTGGTAGTTGTTACTGCCCAACTTGGTAGGCTTGTCTCTTACAGTGCTGGCTCTCTGCCCTGCTGGGATTTTAGAACTACAAGTACGTAAACTTATGATCATGAGCAGTGAGCAATTATCATAAGAACAGGCAACACATTAACAGTTCTTAATTTCACTTCTTTGTCACGACCACAATGCATACAGTGCGACATTGCTGGAGTAATTGCCTGAGATACTTCACGGAGCAAAAGCTTATCTAGTATCGAATCTTTTATATTGAATCAAAATATCTCAAAGGTCTCTTCAATGTGAAAAACCATACA